>VWYK01007287.1:6636-21122 GCA_013399775.1 Semnornis frantzii | reverse complement strand
CTATGGCAGGGGGTTGGAACTAGATGATCCTTGAGGTGCCTTCCAACCTTACCATTCTGTGATTCTATGATTCTATGATTCTATGAATAGAGCAGTCTATCCTCGGCCATCTCTGGTGGACAACAAGCAGGGAGATTTTCTCTTTATTGAATCTCCTGCATGATCACGTCTGTTGGTGGGATGCTATTGATTTCTACAGCTCCATGTGCATCCTGCGAAACATTTGGTCATAAACATAACCTTTAGGTTATTTATGTTTCTGATGTTGTCGTGGAGAAAACTTGGGGACACATATCCCTGGGAATACAGAATCATAGAATTGGTTTGGGTGGAGAAGACCTCTAGGATCATTGAGTCCAATTGTCAACCTAAACTACTGCAGCCAATAAACCATGTCCTGAAGTGCCATATCCACACCTCCATGTCACCTGGGCAGCCTATTCAAATGCATGACCACTCTTTCAGTGAAGAACTTTTTTCCTAGTATCCAATTTAAACTTCCTCTGCCACAATTTGAGGCAAATTTCCTCTTGTATGTCATGACCTAAAGGGCTACCTGGCTTGTGGGTGGGTAGAGATCACAGCCATGGGTTCACAGGACTCCTTAATACACAGGGACACAGAGGCTTTTGTCCTCTCTAAATTCTGTTAAAGGCTACCAAAAATGCCACAAAATTTATTAATGGCAGTGTTTAATACAGGTATCAATCTAATACAAATTACAATTGCAATCAATAATCTAGCATCAGTCAGTAGAATGACAGCAGTTAATAACAACTGTCACAAACTATATAGCAAGAACAAATTACAGCAACAATCAAGTAGGTAGATTCCATTAGAAGTTACTACAAACTTCTCATCAATGAAGCTACCTAACAGCAATGCAGTAGCAGAAATACTTACAACAGGCAACTTTTACAGATCTATGATACTGGTTTCAAATGAACTAGACACACTTCAGAAAGAGCCAAACCATCCCAAAGGAGGCAAATCAATCCCAGAGGCAGACTCAACTATCCCACAGGTGGAAGGGCAAACCCCCAAAACTAGACCCAAAGAGACCTCAAAGAATCACAAGGCTAACCAGGTTGGTAAAGACCTTTGAGATCATTGAGTCCAACCTCTCATCTAACACCTTCTAATTAATTAAACCATGGCACTAAGTGCCTTATCCAATCTCTTTTAAACACCTCCAGGGATGGTAATTCCACCACCTCCCTGGGAAACCCATTCCAATGCCAATCACTCTTTCTGTGAAGAACTTCTTCCTAACATCCAGCCTTACTCAACAAGATTAATAGAGTCTCACTTCAGAGAAGCTCATTGTCACCAAATGTGGAGTCAGCCAGGCATCCTGGTGAGCATCCAAGAATCACAGAATGCCTTAGGTTGAAAGGCACCTTACAGATCATCTATTCCAACCTCCCTGCCTTGGGCACAGATGTCTCTCAAATAGACTTAGTTGCTCAAGGCCTCATCCAACCTGGCCTTGAACACCTTCATGAAGAGGACATCCACAACCTATTCCAGAGTCTTAGCTTCCTTATACTGAAGAGCTTCTTCCTGAAATCCAGTCTAAACCTACTCTCCCTCAGCTTAAAACTATTCCCCCTTGTCCTGTTGCTACACACCCTTATGAAAAGTCCCTCTCCAGCCTTCCTGTAGGTACCCTTCAGGTATTGGAAGGCAGCATTAAGGTCTTCCCAGAGTTTCTCCAGGCTGTCCTCATAGCACAGAGGTGCCTCAGCCTTTGGATCATCTTTGTAGCCCTCCTCTGGACTCATTCCAACAGATCCATGTCCTTCTTATGATGTTAGAACGTTTGTGTGGGATTCAGCCTGGCTAGGAGAGAAAACACACATGCAGCACAGGAAGCTTTCAAAGAAAGAGGCTCAGTTTTGGAGGAAAAAATGAATACCTCTTATATCATAAGAGGGCGTAGGACATCACTGCCTCAAGCAGCCTAGAGACACCGTTAATTTCATTTTTTTCGCCTGTACCACATGGTGGTGTTTTCCATTCTTTTAGACTCATTTTATCTTCTCAAGTTGTTTCTAGCTTTTATCAGATGATCAGTTGCCATGAATGCCACCTGCACTTCTCAAAAGTGTTTCTGGGTCGCAGGCCTAATCCCCCAGCTCACAGGTCCAGGCAGGACTTTGTCCATATTTTTCAGCAAAATGATTTCTTTAGCTCAGTAATTTCCACCCTTCTACCCAGGCCATCTTTAGGGCTGTTCACATCAGGACATGCTAAGACTTCAGAGTTTTGCTGGAGAAGAGCTTCCCACCCCAGCAGGCACCAGTGCACAAACTGAGCCTAAGGACACAGCACTGACATTTCTTTTTAATAATTGCATTCACTGAGGCTTTCTTTTGTTTTATCCATTCACTGGAATTATTTTCTCCATGTCGCTACTGCTTCTCTCAACAGAAGCCCGCACTTCCATTTATCACTCAATTTCCCACAACAAACACACTGTTTGTAGTTCTCTGCCATGAATGTTCATCCTCTAATTAACAGGTCCAGAGACTGATCACTGTCTCAGCTCTGCCACTGCAAAGCAAGGAGCTTTAACATGAACCACAACAGCAATGCTAGAATTATGATTACAGCTGCTAGAAACAAAGATGAAAGATACAGATAAATAATGATCTTCACTGGCATTAGGTGTGATAGAGACTTTGTTTCTCAAAGCTGTTTAAGTGCCTGACACCACAAACCAGCGGGAGGGTTCTCTAAAATTTAAAGTCAGGAAAAATGAGATGGTTTATTGCATTTGTATGCAGAATGTATTTATTTGAATGCCTAGAATCATGGGAAAAGAGAGGGAAAGGAGGAAGACAAGAATCACAGTCAAGTATAATTTTCTGCCCATGATAGGTATTTAAGCTATTACTACAGACCTCCAGTGATAGACACTGCAGTTGATGCCTTCTGCTTTCTTATACGGTTAGAAACATTTTTGCTGATATCTAAAGTGTACCTTAGAATCATAGAACCACAGAATCATAGAATGGTAAGGTTGGAAAGGACCTCAAAGATCATCTAGTTCCAACCCTCTGTCATAGACAGGGACACCTTCCTCTAGAACAGATCGCTCAAGGCCTTGAACACCTCCAGGGAGGGAGCAGCCACAACCTCCCTGGGCAACCTGTGCCAGTGTCTCACCACCCTCACTGCAAAAAACTTCCTCCTAACATCCAGTTTCAGTCTCCCCTCTGCNCAGCCCTCTGAGCATCTTGGTGCCCTCCTCTGGACCTGCTCCAACAGTTCCATGTCCTTCCTGTGCTGGGGGCTCCAGAACTGCACACAGGACTCCAGATGGGTTCTGAGGAGAGCAGAGTAAAGGGGCAGAATCCCCTCCCTTGCCCTGCTGCCCACACTGCTTTTGATGCAGCCCAGTACTCTGTTGGCTGTCTGGGCTGCTTGCCCACACTGCACTTGTCCATCATTGAACTGACCGAAAACTGAGGGGAAAAAAAACAAAACAAACCCAAACCCAAAAACCTGAATGTTTTGCCCTTCTCTGCACTGACCTGTTTAGCAAATTAAACAGAGGCTTTCCTATTGCTTGACTTTACCCTTACTAAGGCTGTTTATAGACAAATCTCTTGTTATTTTACAAGTTGAAACTTCTTTTATGCCTTGGTCTTCTTAATCCTGTCTCTAATTGCTCTTTTTTTTTTTTTTCTTTAACTATTAATATATCCTCATATCCATTTTTTTTCATCCCTATTGTATTTGAGGACAGTGATGAGTGGACAAAGAGACAAGCTACCTCTTTGTACTGTCTGAATTTCTCTGTATCTGTCCTTTACATTGTTCCTTTCTGAGACACAACCATTCTCCTTACCTTAGCCTTCCCTCTTACTGGCTTCCAATGAAATTCTAGTGATGCACTACCTGAATTTAGTCAAATCTGCCTTCTTGAGGTCAATAGTTTTGTTTTGCTGATCCCCCTTTTTCTTCGCTGTTTATATGTGAACTCTCTTTTGGTTACGTTCATTCAAGCTGCTGCTTTCCATCTCAGATTACTGTTTGTTAATTAATTTCCCAGAATTAGCTTAACCACATCTGAAACTGAAACAAAACCAAAAGAGATAAGAAACTGTGGGAATTAGGCACTAAAATAATCCTGAATGGCTGAACTGGAAATGTGCATCCTTAACTTACTCAGCACATCTGCTAGCCTTATCACAGTCTGAAACTCCCTGGGGAAAAGTTTGTTGTAAACTGCTATAATTAGATAAAAATTCTTTGACGAATAGTAGCAAGGAGGTTATGCTAATTAATTGTTGTCCTGTTCTTTAAGATGCAGCATAACAATTATAAAAGAGGTGAGCATCCCTCAACTGGTGTAATAGGATTGTTTCATTCAGCAGCTAGCTCACTGCATCAGGACATGGGAGGTTTTCAGATCTCGTGAGTTCTCAGAAAGGCAATTTAAATTCAAACGTAGCAGTTACCAGTTGTGACCCTCAACATCTCTACTGCAACTTCACCATGAACAGCGTGGGTTTTCTGGCATGACCTGCCCACGTGCAGCAGCAGCAGCTCCATTTCTGGGCCCATTTCTTAGGCCCTGCCTTCACTTGTCTAAATATCTGAGATGCTCCCCTGCCTTTCTTGTGGGTAGGCAAGGTCATTTTGAGCTCTTGAATCTCTCTTTGTATGAAGTCCAGTGGAAGGTGCTGCTCTCCCTCAAAATCCAACTGGGCAGAAAATGTTGAATGCCTTGCAGCATCCACCAAGAAGTGGGCTACAGGCTTCATTCTCCTCTTTGTGGGAAAGGACTCAAACCACCATTGCTCACCTTCCAAAGGGTGTGTAACTGAAGGCGGGGTAGGCTCTGCTTCATCTGCCAAACTTGTTTGACTGTTTGGAAAAGTGAAATATTCAATGAGTCATGAAAGTTAGCATGATTCCTGAGAAAAGTGGTTGGGGGGGGTGGGGGGGTGGGGGTGGAGGATGATGCATGCCTTTTCAGCCAAGGTTTGTGTACATAATTTACATGAAACATTGAATAAAATGTTGATGCAATCTCTACAGCCAGGCCATTGTTCCCATTGAACCCATTGTTCAAAGCTTCACTGTGAGCATCTAATTACAAAGCTAAAAATTCACAGTCTAGCTTTTTTTGAGGAGGAAACTGTGAGCAATTTGCAGGCAAGGCACCAAAGAGACCCTAAAGGCAGCTTGAACTCGTGAACTAAAAGAGAGCCTTGAACTCCGTGTTCCTCTGCTTGCATAAGTACTCCACAACTGACTGATCTATAAGGAGGATCTGTTCCTTCTGCTAATCTGTGTTGAAGAAAGAGTGATTTCTGCCCCTGCTGTCAAAGGAGATGGTCCAGATGAAGGTTCAGAGGTGTAAAACCTGCGTGGAGGGAGGCAAGTGTCACTCCATTGCACTTAAAAAAAATATATCAGACCTTAGCACTTCCAGCCACCTAATTTACATAGCTCCCTGACAAGTTCACTGCTGCCATGCTCAGATGTACATATACATCTATGCAGATCTCTCTGGGTTAGATCTTTCAAGATATTTGTGTTGCTCTTTTAGTGCAGTTCTATGGGAGAGGATAGATAGAAATATTACCTTTCCCTGATCATGGTGCTTTCTAAAGATAAGTAACTCATTAGTCTTGTTTAAAATATACATTAGGAAAATTAGTGCAATCAACTGCCTGAGGAAGCCTGTGAAAAGCAGCCTGTGAAAAGCTTTATCATGGGACTCTTTTAGCAAGACGCTAGACAGATATCTGCCAGAGAGGCTAAGCTTATCAAGTGTTTGGGTGGGAGGTAGAATGGCTGATCTGTGGAAGCCCTTTCCAGCCATAATTTTCTATGATTCAGGCTCTAAAGATTGCTTCACACTATGTGTGCACAATAGCCTCTTGATAACACCATTAAATCCAAGATCCAAACCTATTACATCACTTGCAGCTTGACACTTCATAGAAGTTTATTTATTAAAAATAGCATCTAAAACCTCCACAGCCCAAGGACATTGGACCTGTGTCCAGGTAGCAGATAAGGTACTGGAAAAGATGAACATGGCTACGAAGTTCTCAGCAGTAAAAGTTGTCAGCATAGGCAGGGGAATGCAGATAATAAATAGATGCTTACAGGGAAGAGATGCTGTGGCCATTTGAGTTAGATTCCTACCTCAGACATAAAAAAATTCAGAACAGAGAAACTTAGAAGTGGAAGCTCTGAGGAGAGCATTCTAGGGATAGGCCATATAATGGCAACAATGGATAGGTTAATATAATTTCATTGGAGCATCAAGAGCTTTATGTCTGGAAGCACAGCTTGGACCTTCCCCTTGCTGCTTCCACTGCTTCGCCTGCACCTGCTGCTACTTTCCCCTCTCGCTGTTTTGGCTGCTGCTGCTTTTGCTGTTTCGCCACTACTTGACCCCTTCCACATCTTCCTTCAGGTTATTATATTCCTGTTGTATTCTCCCTATATTGTTATATTTAGTTTAAACTATAAGAAATACAATCTTTTTTTTTTTCCTGACTTCACAAAAAGAGTCCCTGTTGTGGTGAGTTTATTCTACCAGGGGAGGGATCCACCCTAACCCGGTACAGACGCCATGATACAGAACCTGGGGATGCTCTTAACATTTCTCCCAGATGACTGATTTAGTTAAGCATTCATTCTGTATCAGCCACCACCAAATGCATCGTACTTGTTAGGAGCACAGGCATGGAGCCAACAGAAGCCTCCAGTTTGCTCTCTGGTGGCAAAAGGAAATGTTCTGGAGAAAATGTTCCAGGTAGTGTTTGAGCAACTGACGTAAGACTGAGCATCCAGCACTCATCTGTGCATACAGCTTCAAAGCAGTGCCTTGTGTGCCTGTGTGTAGCAAACCTCAAATCTCTCTGGTTAGGACTGTTAATGTCTCATTTGCAAACCCACCTCTGCAAACCCTGCACAATTCCCTCACAAAGAACCTGCTTCTCTTTCTACACTTAAATAGGTCGTTATTTGCCTTTCCTCCTTCTTACAGGTCTGTGCATGGAAGACTTTTGGAACTGCTTATGCACAAACGTTGTTGCATTTCTGCCGGAAGGATGACTAAGAAAACAAAGCCAAAGGCTGTGACTATCCTCATAAACTGGTTTTACACAACTCAGAAGGAAAGTATATTCTTCAAGTAGTTTCTGGAAGAGGACCAGCCACAAAATCATACTGAAGCTTTTTATCTTGGTCATTATGGAATAGTAGTGCTAAGCATTGACAGCAATTAAAAAAAAAAAACAAAAAGGCAACTTAGAGAAACCCATCTTATGGTGTTTGTCAGTGAGAGTACAGAAAAAGGTCACAGGAAGGATTAGGCACCTAGAAGATTTGGGCTTTGAAAAAGGAAGGTTGTTAAACAAAGAGGTCAAAACTGAGGTGGTACTTAATATTACCTAAAATGCTCAGACAGCTGCTGCAAAAAAAGGTAAAGGAATAAACATTCAGTGAAAAAAGGACAAGAAATAATAAACTACAGCAAGAAAGATTTATTCTCTTTAGAAAAATATTTCAGAGAGATGGGGAAATATCTACCTGCAAGTTGTCAAGAACAGGTTATGCAGATACCTGTCAGAAATGAAGCATTAATGATCATCACTTCAGGGACAACAACCTCTCAAGATCTTTTCCAACCATATTGCCTGTACTTCTATGATAAGATTCAAACAGATGCAGACATGACAGGAGATGTTAGCAACTGCAAGAAAGTCTAATTAAAACTTTAGAAGATTGTTCTCTTTCCCTGCTCTGCCTTAGGAGACTAGAAGGTCTCTGGGGCAGTGTCTGAATATAAAAATCCGACAAACGTGGAAACAGAAACCAAATTTTTGCTTAAATGCTGAGAGTAAAGACATTTAGAAAATGGAAACAGAATTTACTTTCATTATTCTTGGGCTTGGTGCAGAGCTGGAAGATGTATAAATATAACAACAGGTAATAGTAAGCTTCTCATTATCTGCATTGGCACCAGGAGCGAACAGAGAGATCCTCTAACGCTCAGTATGCATCATTACTACAGCAGTCAGTGAGTCCAACAGCAAAAATGCAAGCACCATCAGGTTCTTAGATACTAATAATGGAGGCAGTCACACCTCTAACAAAATCACAGAATTAAGGCTACGTCCACAAAATCCTGATCTTTAGGAGGTACACTGTATCAGATACAGTGATTTGTTTTTTATCTGGAGCGAGGTGGGAAAATGTGTTGTTAGATGTTCATGAAGAGAGACAAAGGTGTCCCATTTGTTTCTGCAGATTTCTGGTTGGCAGGCTAAATCATCTTGAGCTGTCAGATGTGAGCCACCAAGGAAGAGCTAAGAGCAGTTACACCACCTGGATTCTGAAGCTCTTTCTGCTGATTTCTGCTTCCACACTCAGCAAAAAGCCTATAATAAATTCCACAGACTTGTTGAAACAAGACCTGCTGATTTCTGATCTCAGCTTTTTCAACATTCTTTCCTCCACACTCAGCCACATTTGCAGCAAAATGCAACGAGCCCAGCCCAGGCATTTTGTAATGCAACCAAACACTCTGCCTGTTACACAATACAGGGAAGCAACAAAAAGAGGTTTCTGGGGGAAAAAAAAACAAACAAAAAACAAACAAACAAAAAAAAACCCCCAACAACACCACAAAACAAAACAAAAACCCAGAAAAACCAAAACACTACCACCACCACCAACAACAACAAAAAAACCCACCTCCAACAAAAAAAACCCAAAACCCCCCAAAAAATAAACCACAAACAATATATATTCTCATGAGGGCCATGCTCACTTGAAAGTTTCCTAAAATCTGAGTTTTACAGGTATTCTCAGACAGCTGGATTCCACAGCTGGTGAGCTGAAAGGGCTCAAGGATGCTCAGTGGGAAAATGGAGAATAGGACCCAAGTTGGATCTGGCACACACAGCAATATGAGTTCCTTACAGGAACCCTTACAGGGTGACCAGTGTGGCCCAGTAGGCTCCAGGGACCCGGACCCCATCTGCTCAGAGCATATTGCATCTCATCTCCAGCTGCCTGTCCAGGTCTCCTTCCTTTATGGGAGACCTGGAGGGATATGAGCAAAGAGAAGGTGGTAAGGTAGGCCTATTGGAATGCCATCCATAAAAGCCAGCGCACAGACAGAAGAGTAACTAAGCATGTTTGGAAGAAACTCAAAGTAGACAAGGAATGGAATAAACCACGCACTACTCAGATTTACCTGTTTTTTTACTCAGATCAGGGAAAAGCTTATCCAAGCAGTCGAAGTCTAGTTCATTTCCTAGAGTCACATAATTGCTTGCTCATGTCAGAAAATGACTACTGAGGAATCTAGGATCTCCATAACTGGAATAGTCTGAAATGGGAAACCCAGGTTAAATTACTTTCTAGTAGTAATTTGGCACACCGAGACATCCTTCTTTGAAGACTAATGACCTACCTGAACAGCTGCAGGGCATTGTGGAAGCCAGCTGTCTCAGCCTTCCTATCTGACAATGTTCTGCTGTGTATGAAACATATTTTTGAGCCAAAAAGGAGAGAGAAGGATTGCTGGGTAAGATCTTAGGGCCTCTGTTATTTTTAGAAAGAGATTCCCCTGAAAATGCTGTTAAAATCTGTTGCTCCTCATGACAAACTAAGTGCAAGTGGGTGATGTTGCGTGTGATGGATACTCAGTAGTAGTCTGTGAGATGGAGGCAGTGATATGGGTTTATAAGAGACCCTGGAGTTTAGACTCCTCAGTGTTAGGTAAAGCATCACCGATTTCCAAAGGAAATCATACTCGAGTTCACTTTTAGCAGTGTGTGATCTACCTGGACTGGGCAGCCCTCACAGCATGGCAGCTGTTGTCCACGCTGCTCTTGGAGGCCTCACTCTGTTCAGCTATGTTGTAATTCGCTCATAGTGAGATAGGCCTCGTCTCTAGTGCCTTTGCTTTGCTTTTGCTTTTTGTTTCTGTATGTCATTTTGACAATAACATATGCCTGGTTTATCAGGAAAAATCATACCCCTCCTTTTTCCTACCTGAACCATCAGTCTGACAGCATCACTGGGCTTCAGAAAGAGCTGCTGCCTTTTTCCATGGCTGCAGTACAGCCAACTGTGTGCTTATCTCAAGCTGCAGAGTGTTTTACAGATCTGTCTTTCTTTCTTGATTCTGATTTTTTTTCCCCAAAATCCAGAGTCAGAAGCCAAGAAATTGCACTGAACTTACAGCTTTCTTCTGAAGGCTGTGTGTCTCATTTTCCCAAGTGCAAAGAAATGCAGACAACTCTGAAGGCACATCAGAGGACAGAAACAAATCAAACTATGTCATGCAAACTGAGTTCATTTAAGGGGAGATTAATTTTAGGGGATAGTGATAGAAGTGAGGAGGCAGGGGACAGGGGAACTTTGGTTTTGTTCATGTTTTTTTCCACTGGGTGTTTTGCCAAGATTTGTCTCCAAAATGCAGAAATCGCTCTCCCCTTACTGGACAAAACTAGAGAGCAGCAGCTTGGGCCCTGCAGTTTTACTTTTCATGTAGGCCAAGTTCAAAATGTGGCCAGCAGGACCAGGGCAGTCCTTCTGCCCCTGTACTCGGCACTGGTTAGGCCACACCTTGAGTGCTGTGTCCAGTTCTGGGCCCCTCAATTCAAGAGAGATGTTGAGGTGCTGGAAGGTGCCCAGAGAAGGGCACCAAGGCTGGTGAGGGGCCTGGAGCACAGCCCTGTGAGGAGAGGCTGAGGGAGCTGGGAGTGTGCAGCCTGCAGAAGAGGAGGTTCAGGGTAAACCTCATTGCTCTCTGCAGCTACCTGAAAGGAGGTTGGTCCCCTCTCCCAGGCACCTAGTGACAGAACAAGAGGACACAGTCTCAGACTGCACCAGGGCAGGTTCAGGCTGGATGTTAGGAAGAAGTTCTTCACGGAAAGAGTGATTGGCATTGGAATGGGCTGCCTGGGGAGGTGGTGGAGTCCCCATCCCTGGAAGTGTGTAAGAAGAGGCTGGATGAGTCACTTAGTACCATGGGTTAGTTAATTAGAAGGTGCTAGGTGATAGGTTGAACTTGATGATTCTTGAGGTCTTTTTCAACCTGGTTAATTCTGTGATTCTGTGAAAGGGCCTGGGAAGTGTTTTTCATATAAGCCACCAAGCTCTCTGTGTGTGTGTACACATGGTGAGAAACCCATTTGAATCTCTCATCATTATGATATCAGAAAAGTATTGCCATATCATTACTAACTTGAAAGTTTCTTTTCCAGTGGGTAGGGTTTCTTGTCTGCTTAGCTTGTTCCTATTGCCAGCCACTGGATTTGCCTCTGGAGTTGGGACCTGTCCTTATTCTGCAGCATCTGTGTTGTAACAGAACTACACACCTCCTGCTAGGAAGGCAAGAAGTGCTTCCTCTATTGTTGCTCACAGCTTGAAAAATGTTTTACGAGGAAAGATGAATGGTAAGGTTCTTTTCTTTTCCTCCCTTTGTTTCTTTCTTTATTTTTTAATTCACAGCTAGTCAGTCTTACTGGCAACAAGACTCACAGAGCATAGTTGCACTCAGCAAAGGTGAAGCCACACAGATACAGTCTATTATCATCACTGGTAATTGTTATGGCTTTGGCACATAGCTCGAATTGCTCTTCTTAGCAAGTCATCTGCTGTGTTTAAAAAATAAACCCTTAATGGAGTTTTTAAAGAACACCACCCTGGGGTACCATG
This sequence comes from Semnornis frantzii, assembly GCA_013399775.1. Taxonomy (NCBI): domain Eukaryota; kingdom Metazoa; phylum Chordata; class Aves; order Piciformes; family Ramphastidae; genus Semnornis; species Semnornis frantzii. The sequence goes on along the minus strand of VWYK01007287.1, from coordinate 9,410 downwards.
CCCAGCTCTGGGAACCTCAGCATGAGAAGGAGGGTCCAGAGGAGGGCCACAAAAGTGATCAGAGGGCTGGAAAACCTCTTCCATGAAGACATTCTGAGAGAGTTGGGGTTGTTCAGCCTGGAGAAGAGAAGGCTCTGGGAAGAACTTGTAACAGTCTTCCAGTGTCTGAAAAGCATCTACAAGAAAGCTGGAGAGGGACATTTTTCACAAGGGCATAGGACAAGGGGTAATAGTTTTAAACTAGAGCAGGTTAAATTTAGATTGGATATCAGGCAGAAGTTATTTTCTGTGAGGGTGTTGGGACACTAAAACAGGTTGCCTCCCATTCCTGAGGCATTAAACGTCAAGCTTGATGGGGTTCTGAGCAATGCGATCTAGTTGGAGATGTCCCTGCTAACTCTAGAGGAGTTTGACTACATAATCTCTAGAGGTCTTTTCCAATCCAGTGCATTCCATGATTTATGATTTCCCTGGAAAGAAAATGTGATGGTAGTGACCTGCCAGTCTTGCTGGCACATGTGAGGCTTTTAGCACCCAGCCCTGCCTGCACATGTAAGAGTCCCATCAGCTATTAAAGATGTGAATATTTTTCCAGGTATGTTCACAAAGGCAAGCTTTACATGTCTTGTGAGGGTGTGGGAAGCAGTATTTGAATGGTTATACCCTAAGGATGATAAAACCTCTTGAATAACAAGTTTCCACCACATCACAAAGCTTGATCCGCCGCTGGGCAATATTTAACATGTTTTATACACAAAGTCCGTGAGTCTCACTCTCTCCCCAGTCACAGACTGATTTTAAAACTTCAGACACAGGACAGCCAGGAGAAGAGAAGGCTCTGGGGAGCCTAATGGCAACCTTCCAGTACCTGAAGAAGGCCTACAAGAAGGCTGGAGAGCAACTCTTTACAAAGGCTCAAAGTGATAGGACAAGGAGCAATGGTTTAAAGAGTAGATTTAGATTGGATTTTAGGAAGAAGTTCTTTACCATGAAGTTGATGGAACACTGCAACGTGTTGCCCAGGGAGGTAGTTGCATCCCCATCCCTGGGGCTATTCAAGGTCAGGCTTGACAATGCTCTGAGCAATCTGATCTAGTGGGGGATGTCCTGGCTCACTGCAGGGAGAATGNCAACGTGTTGCCCAGGGAGGTAGTTGCATCCCCATCCCTGGGGCTATTCAAGGTCAGGCTTGACAATGCTCTGAGCAATCTGATCTAGTGGGGGATGTCCTGGCTCACTGCAGGGAGAATGGACTAGGTGAGCTTTTGAGGTCCGTCAGTCTATGATTGTATGATTCTTCAGCAGGTTTCTTCAGTTTCTTGTTAGGTGATCATCCAGGGTAGCGTGTTGGGGGGGGAAGCCTTAGGTGAAACAGCAGATAATCAGATTCTTTTAAATCTGATTCAGCAGAAATAAATCTAAGTCTTAGTGACTTTCCTATTTGTCAGATAACTTCATTTTCCCGAGTTTCAGCTCAATGAGAAGATATTTTAATCCTACTTTACCTAGTACCACTTTATCTCATAAGCAGTTGTTTAGAATGGTATTTAGTGAATAGAAGATTAGGGAAATGGTAAGAGCAAAGAGAGCTACCCACCAGAAATAACATGCTGGTAGCTTGAATAATTGGCCAGTATGAGCTGTAGAGGAATAAATGTCATTGAGATTAAGTTTCAGTGCACCTGAGTTTCTCAGGTCCTTTCACAAAGAGTCATGAGACAATAGTCTTTCAGTAGAGTGTTGACTTGCTTAGTAGCTATAATTTCTCACATCACTCCCTGTTGTATGCCTCACACCATGCTGCTCTGGGCACAAACCCTGTCCTCAGGTTGCATGGTGGGTTGAGAAGGCAGCTCTCTCCCCAGACATGGGACTAACACATGTTCCTAAACCTCACATCCTGACAGATTTTACACAGGGCCAAGTTTGGCCTATCTGAAAAAAACATCAAGGAGGCTCCCAAGAAAACATCAATGTCCAACTGTGCTGTGAGATTATAAACAACTCTGGAGACTGAATGTAGCATGCCAGGGGGGAAAGGCAGTGTGATAAATACAGCTATACAGCAATAAGAAGTTCCTTCAAGAAAACATTTTAGTTTCCCACTCAACCTTAGCTTTCCAGACCATTTCAGATCTGAAGAGAACGTTCACTTGAGTAGAAGCCTGTTTGTCTTTGTTCTTAATTATTTTAGTTGGTTTAATTAAAGATAGGACCCCCTTTTTGGAACAAGCCAACCTGAAAACATGAAGGTTTTGGACAAATTCTACCATAATTAATGGGTTTCTATATTTTTATCCAGTAGGAATTGAATGTAAATCAGTTCTAAAATGCTATGTTCCATATGACTTACAGTAAACTAAAATAGTTGGAAAAACAGTCCGCTGATGATGGCAAAGGATCACACAATGAACTTCTGTTTCTGACACCAAAGAAGGACCTAGGCAATAGAAAGTACAAATGAGGGTTTCAGCACACATCTCCACCCAGCAAATTTATTTTTCTTTCAGTTTCTTTATAGGAATATTGTTTAGATGTTGCATCTCTCACTTTCTCACTGGCTGTTGTAATAAAGCAGCTCCAAAAAGCACTGTAACATACAGTACAGCATATGGACAAGCTGGTGGGACCTGCTGAGACACAGAAAACTGCTTCATGGTATGGCCTCTCCACTCTGCAATGAACAGTGGCATTAATAGTGCTTCCCAGCTCCAGCCCTTCTAAGCAGTAACAGAGAAGCAGGCTCAAAACCCAGGTGAAAAACATTGCATACC
>VWYK01007286.1:0-11888 GCA_013399775.1 Semnornis frantzii | reverse complement strand
TCCTCTGCCCCAAGGAGAAGCTTTGGGGCTGCAACCCGCAGCTCAGCAGCCGCAACCTGGGTGGTTGGGACAGTAGCAAGAGGAGGGAATATGCTCTGGAGCTGCTGGCAATGATGTCTGCTGGGGAAGGAGCTGGTCCTCACTCCTGTGCCACCTTCATGTGTACCCACATCTCCTGTCTCCTGCCAGGCGTTCCTGCCCTTGCTGAAGAAGGCTGCCCAGGGGAAATCAAGCTCAGCCCTGAGCTGCAGCAAGGCTGCCATTGTCAATGTGTCCAGCATCGGAGGCTCCATTACCTCTCCCTTTGAATGGGACATAGTTCAAATTGTCTCCTACCGCTGCAGCAAGGTAGCGCCAGGCCATGCTGGGCACAGATTTGCTGCCCTTGCCCTGGCACCTGGACACGGCCACCTGCAGCCACCCTTCCCCTGCCCCCAGCAGCCTGCCCTGTATGCCCACAGGCTGCTCTCAACATGCTGACCAAGTGCCAGTCCCTGGGGTACCAGGAACACGGTGTCCTCTGCGTGGCTCTGCACCCTGGTTGGGTGCAAACCGACATGGGCAGCGCCGCCGGGCACCAGGTATGACCCCCCAGCATGGCACAGCCCTCAGTGTTGCTGCCCTGGGCCCCTGCCCATAAACTTCCTGTCTGCCCTTGGGTTCCTGATGCCCCCCACCTCTCAGTTCCTGGTGCCCCTATCTCCTGGGCTCCTGCTGGACCCCGTGCCTGGGCCTGGTGCTTCCCCTTCAGCTCGAGGGGCTCCTTCCCCTGACCACAGCTGCACCAGGGCAGCCCTGAGCCAGGCATGGGCACATGCTGCCTGTGACCACTCTGCCCACAGCCCCCCGTGACAGTGGATGCCAGCGTGCGAGGGATGCTGAAGGTGCTCTCCTCCCTCTCTGAGAAGGACACTGGCACCTTCCTGGACTGGGAAGGGAAGGTGGTGCCTTGGTGAGATGCCAGCCTGTGCTGCTGCTCCCCATGCCAACATCTCAATAAACCTCTGCTCATGAGTTCCTGGCTCTGCTGTGATGCCAGCATCTTGGGGGTGGCCCCTTCCAGGGCATCTCCTCATCTCTGGAAGTGGCACTGCCTATGGCCACCCCAAGACCCACAGCTGTCACTGGGGTGCCCACAGGTGGTAGCCTGCAGGGCTTGTGGCACCATCACCACCCTCTGGAGATGTTCCCTATAGAAGGCCACAGAGCCAGGGCAGAGTCCCCTCTGGAGCGACTGTCCAGGCGCCCCCAGGGCTGGCAACCATCCTGAGCACCCAGGGCTGCCTTTCCCCCTGCCCAGGGTTCTGCTCTGCCTGGAGTGCCCAAGGGGTTGTGGCCACTGAGAGCAGCTGCCCTCTGCCCTCAGGTGGGTGATGCTTCAGCACAGGCAGGACAGAAGGACATGGCACTGAGGCATCATGTGGAGAGTGGGTGTCAGGCTCAGCTGGGGCCTGCCTGTGCTGCCTGTGCTGTCCTCCTCTTCTGCTCTGTCCTTCCAGAGCCCCAGCTTGGCTGGGATTGGGAGCGACCTCTGGGGATCACCCACTCCAACCCTCTGCTCCAGCAGGGCACCCACAGCAGCTTGCCCAGGATCACAATGCCCGAGGGGGTTGGAAACTCTACAGAGGAGACTCCACAACGTCTCTGAGCAGCCTGTTTCAGGCCTCCAGCACCCTCACACCAAACAAGTTTCTCCTCCTGCTCCTGGGTGCCAGTTTGTACCCATTGCCCCTTGTCCTGTCCTCCCACTGAGGAGAGTCTGGCCCCATCCTCTTGCCCCCCACAGCTCCTTTAGCTCTTGCTGAGCATTGATCGGATGCCCTCAGGGCTGCTCTTCTGCAGGTTCTCAGTGCCAGGGCTCTCAGCCTTTGCTCCTTGCAGAGCTGCTCCAGGCCCCTCAGCAGCTTTGCAGCCTGCCCTGAACTCTCTCTAGCAGTTCCCCATCTCTCTGCAACTGGGGAGCCCAGAACTGGACCCAGGACTCCAGCTGTGGGATCACCAGTGCAGAGTAGAGGGGCAGGAGAACCTTCTTTGCCCTGCTGGCTGCTCTCTTCTGAATGCCCCAGGGATGCCCATTGGTCATCTTGTCCACAGGGGCACATTGCTGATCACACCCTACCCAGGACAAGAGTGCTAAGGAGTGATGCCCAAACCGTGGCTTTGGGGGTTGGTGCCAGCCCACAAGCAGGGTGGGAGGCTGTGGCAGGAGAGCAGCAGCCTCTGCAGAAGGCCTGGGCAGATACCTAGCATGGTTGGCACTGCTGGTGAGGAGGCAGGGGCACGGTGCTGAGCCCAGCCTTGTGTTGTGCAGGCTGTGGCTGTGTGGGGATCTTCTGCTGCTGCTGCTCTGGGTGATCACACCCTGCGAGGACAGCCTGGGGCTGAGAACAGAGAGCAACAGGATCCCAGGCTCCTGTTATCTCCTCCAGGAGTCCCTGGATCCAGCACTGGCAGTACTGCCACAGCCTCTGTGCCCTGCCCTCTGCAGCTCCAGAGCCCCCACAGCCATGGGCACAGAGACGCAGCCTTCAGAGCTGGCAGTGCAGCCCCTGCCCGCCCTTAGATCAAGAGCCACAGTGATGGGGGCAGGTCCTGCTGAGCCTTTGCTGCACTGCACAGGACCTTCTCTGTCCCCATGATGGCCTTCACCAAACCAGCACTGAAGGCCACTCACAGGGTCCCTGTAGTGGACTCACAGAATGGGTTAGGGTGGAAAAGACCTTTAAGGTGCTCAAGTGCAACTATGAACCCAGCACTGCCAGGGCACCACTGACCCATGGCCCTCAGCACCACATCTGCACTGCTCTGAAATCCCTCTAGGGATGGGCACTGCATCTGGGCAGCCTGGGCCAGGGCTTGGCAACCATTTTGAGGAAGAAATTCTTCCTCTTGTGCAACCTAAACCTCCCCTGGTACAACCTGAGGACGTTTCCACTCACCCTTTTAGTGACAGGTCAAGGGGCAATGGTTTCAAACTGGCCCAGTAGGGAGCCCTGGGGAATGCAACTGATGCCCAAGAGTCTTGGAGCTCCACAGCCATGCATCTCATCACCATGGCATGGGCAGCCTGGCAGAAGCAGCACCATGCCAGCAGCACCTTGGGCGTGGATGTGGCAGAGGAAACCAAAGCAGCTTTGCCCTTTGGTAAGGTGGGCTGGCACCTGGCCAGGATCTCTGTCCTGGAGTCCAAAGAGCTGGGGAGGTTGTGCCAGGTTCCAAGGGTTTGTGCAAGCCTGGGTAGGAGGGGTCAGGATGGAGCAGCTACATAAAGCATCAGTGAGCTGAGCACAGAGCAGCAGCTGGAGCAGAGGCAGAAGAAGCAGCATGGGAGAGCTTCGCGTCCGCTCCGTGCTGGTGACCGGCGCCAACCGGGGCATCGGCCTGGGGCTCGTCCAGCACTTCCTGGCCATGCCAACCCCACCCAAGTGGGTCTTTGCGGGCTGTCGGGAGCCGAAGGGGCAGCGAGCGCAGGTGAGGCTGGGCTGGGACGCACTGGGCAGGGCTGGGCACGGCGGCTGGGGGCAGGGCAGCAGCTGCGGCAGGGAAGAGGCTTGCAAAGGGCTGGGGGTGCAGGCGGGCACCCACGGCACAGGGCAACTGGGCTGGGCAGGGCACGTGTGGAGGGAGCCTGTGCACACCTCTCCTGCCTGTGCCCACGCAGTTCCTCTCTGCAGGAGCTGCAGAACTTGGCCTCCAAGCACCCCAACCTGGTCATCGTCCCTCTCGGTAGGTGCCCCAAGGTGGGAGTGCCTCACCCTGGTTCCTCTGGCCAGTGCCAGGGCATGGCACACAGCCTGGGAACCCTGTGCCAATAGGCAGGCACCTGCAGGGACACTGGGCACTGCCATCCCTCCTGCCCGTGGCCAGCCCTGAGGGCATGTTCCTGGTGGGACACAGAGGAGCGCAAGGCGCCAGGGGGATGTGGGCTCTGAGCTGCCCTGTGTTGGCTCTGCAGATGTCTCCGACCCTGCCAGCATCAAGGCAGCTGCAGGCACAGTCGAGAAGCTCCTGGATGGCTCGGGGCTGAACCTCCTCATCAACAATGCTGGAGTTGCCATGATGAGCTCACTTGACAACGAGACCCTGGAAAACATGACCCAGGTTTACACCACCAACACCATCGGGCCCATGCTGCTGGGCCAGGTGAGAGCCTCAGCCCCTGCATGATGGTACAGCTCTGGAGACTTCTTCCACACCCCTGGCTCTATCAGCTGCAGCATGCCTGGAGGCTCAAAGGGCTGGTGAGGGAGGGTTCTGCCTTCACAACAGTGCTGAGGGACTGTCCCCCAATGAGAAGCTGGTGAGCTCAGAAATCATAGAATCATAGAATCATAGAATGTTGGAGGTTGGAAGGTATCTGTATTGAGTTCACCCCCCTACCACAACAGGGGCACCCAGAGCAGGTCACACAGGGACACAGCATGGGGGATTCTGGAATTTCTCTAGAGAAGGAGACGCCACAGCCTTTCTGGGCAGTTCCTCCAGGCCTCCAGCACCGTCACCATAGAAATGTTTTCTGTCATGTTGGGGTGAAACCTTCTGTGATCGAGTTTGTGTCCATTGCTCCTGGTCCTGCCACTGAGCAGAGACTGTCTCCAAGAGCTGGAACCTGGTGGGAAAAAGACCAAGGATGCGCCATAGCTGGCCCCCTGGGCCACCTCTGTGCAGGACCCTAACTCCTATCTCCTGCCAGGTGTTCCTGCCCATGCTGAAGAAGGCTGCTCAGGAGAGCCCAGGTGCAGGGCTGAGCTGCAGCAGGGCAGCCATTGTCAACATGTCCAGCATTGCAGGCTCCATCGAGGAGATGTTTGTCTGGAATTATGGACAGGTCATCTCCTACCGCTGCAGCAAGGTACTGCCCTGAGCCCCCCAAACCACCTCGCACCCATGACAGCCTCTCTGCACAGTGTGCAGTCCCCCGTCAGCCACTGGGTTGCTCCCATGGTACACTCCTGTGCCTGGTCTCAGGTCCCACCTCCAAAGGGACAAGCCAGGATGGGTCCTCACCTAGGCAAGGAGGCCACCTGCAGATGGTGCAGCAGCATCACATGCTCTGAGGAGCTGCCTCCAGCTGCCCCAGATGCAGGGTCTGCCCATGGCCCCCTTTAGCCACCCTGCCCCCAGACTTTCCTGTGTGCCCACAGGCTGCCCTCAACATGCTGACCAAGTGCCAGTCCCTGGGATACCGGGAGCACGGCATCCTCTGTGTGGCTCTGCACCCTGGATGGGTGCAAACCGACATGGGTGGCACAGGATCACACAGGGTAAGAGATGTCCTGGGACAACCTTTGTGCCTAGGACTGCAAAACTTTGTTGTGCATCAAATGGTCCCAGACGCTCCTGCCCCTGGGGAGGAACAACCTCCTGCACCACCTACTGGGAAGCAGCCCCACAGAGAAGGGCCTGGGAGTGCTCAGGGACAAGTTCACCATGAACCAGCAAAGCGTCTTGTGGCCAAGAAGACCAGACCTGGAGCCTGGGTTCCCCACTCTAAGAGAGAGCCTCCAGCAGAAGCTACAAAGATTCTGGGATGCTCTGTGAGGAGCAAAGGCTGAGAGCCTGCAGAAGAGTAGCTCCAGAGGGCATCTGAGAAATGCTCAGCATGAGCTAAAGGACTTGTCGGGGGCAAGAGACCGGGGACAGACTCTTGTCAGTGGTGCCCAGGGACAGGACAAAGGACGCAAACTGGAAACCAAAAGGTTCCACCTGAGCAGGAGGAGAAACCTCCTTGGTATGAGAGTGATGGAGGCCCTGAGCAGGGTACCCAAACAGGCTGTGGAGTCTCCTATGCAGGGCTTCAAATCCACCCTGGGCATTGTAATCCTGGGCAAGCTGCTGTGGGTGCTCTGGTAGAGGAGGGGGTTGGAGCAGATGATCCCCAGAGATCCCTTCCAACCCCACCATGTTGGGGCTCTGTGACATGCTGGGGTCTGAGGAGCTCTTTGGCAAATATCCTGGGCTGGAGGCACATGATGGAAGAAGACAAGAACTGTCACTGCCCAGGGCTGGCCTATTCTCACTCTTTCCAGGGAGCCCCATGCTGAGCAGTGATCTGTGGTGCCAGCCTTGGGCAGTCCTTTGACACCTGCCTCGCCTCTGTTTCTCCTCTGCCCACAGCCCCCCTTGACAGTGGATACCAGCGTTCAGGGGATGCTGAAGGTGCTCCTCTCCCTCTCCGAGAAGGACACTGGCACCTTCCTGAACTGGGAAGGGAAGGTGGTGCCCTGGTGAGGTGCCAGCCCAGGATCCTGACAGTGGGTCCCTTTGACTGTATCCTAATAAACCTATGACATGTAGCACTTCAGAGCCTTCCTCTTGCTCTCCTTTTGACCACCATACTGAAGGTCTTCACTCGTGCTTTGAGACAACCTCTGAGTCTCTGCTCAGCACAACTGAGCTAAGCTGCTCTGAGTGGCTGATGTCTGCCTGGGGTCTTGGCCTCCATCCTGGCAGGGCTTTTTCCCTGGACACAGAGGGACTCATCCCACTGCTCTCTCTGTTAATGGCAGCCGCATCTTGTGTTGCATCAGGCCCCCTCCCAGTCAACCTTTCCTTGCTCCTGAGTGGCAGCAGAACTCTGTTCCTCCTTGGCTCTTTTGTCACATAAGTCAGGACAAGGTCATCAGTGCCCTCTAGGAACCTCCTGCTTTCTCATGCCCAGCTGCGCTGTCCCTCCAACAGATAACAGGATGTTTAGAACAGCCCATGCAGACCAGGATTTGGTCTGTAGAAAGCCTCAGGTAGCCTGTGTCAGCCACCCACTACGAGGACACCTATTTCAGGCTGCTTCTCCCTCCTGATCCAGTTGGTTCCTGGTGGAGCTCCATGCACCCCCACTGCTCTCTCACATAAAGGGAAACCCCATAGAGGTGTCCCTGAGCACCACCAGTGTCCCAGGGGTGAGGATGATGCTCTGTGTCTTCATGCCCAGGCCTCATCTGTACCCTAGGAGCTGGAACACCTCTGTGTACAGCTGCCCACACCAGCCACGTAACACAGCATCTCCAGTGAGAGCTCCAACGAGCTGACCAAGCTCTGGAGTGGGCCTGGGAACCTGCCCATGACTATTCCTGACCCCTCATACTCCTCAAGGAGTGGGCAGTGAGGTGGGGGTGGCTCTCCACACCTCACCTCCCTCCTGTGGGGCAAAACCAGGAGGGATTTGAGGGGATTAAAGAGGGGACAGGGAGGTCTTGCTGCCCCTGTGACATAATCTGGGGTCACACTGGGACATTTCGCATTGGAATGGAGCTGAGGCCCTTTGGTGAAGTCAAAGAAGGAGGTGGAGAGCTTGGAGATGTTTCCTCCTTCGCCTCCAGCTATAGGATCTAACATGGAGGCAGTGAGAATGAAGAGGGAAATCCTGTGGCCAGATGCATTCCCAACACTCCAGAATCTTCCTCCTGGTGGAGTGGCTTGCAGGAGTTGTTATCTGTGTGTTGTGGACAATATTTGCTGTCAAAGTAGCCATGGAAATATCAGAGGCTTTGTGGGGAGGACTGGACAGGGCCGATGACTACAAGAGCCCTGACTGAAGATCCCTTCCTGCCCCTGAGATCAGCTTGGCAGCCAGGACTCCTGGGTCCTCTTCCCAAGGCCCTTCCTCTACCCCTGCCTTGTTGCTCACTCCCCAGGACAGAGCTCCCTGGTACCAAGGCTTGCTCCTTGCCATCCAAGGGAGGTCGTCCACCCAGAGCTCTGAGCTATAGTGGCCATGCAGAGTCCATAAGCACGGGGAGGGCTGTCAGGGGGAGGTACATGGAGTTCTGACCCTCTGTGGTCATCATATTGTACTCTGGATGGTGTGACCATCTGCCACACCTCCTGCCGCAAGGAGCACTGGGGGTGCAGAAGATGCAACTCAGCAGCCACTGGGGTAAGAGGGTGCTGAAGGGTGGTAAGCTTGCTGACCTGCAGTATCGCACAGCTAGCACCTGCTTTCCAGAGCTCCTCATGGGTTGGGACTGCATAGCTGCATGCATTAGGTGGCACCTTGCACAAGACAGGGTGAGTCTTGAATCCTCCTCTTCCTGCCATGGCACCACAGAGTGCCATCACCTCCCCGCTCTGGAAAGACCCAACAGCCAGCAGGCATGGCACAGGGTTTCTCCCTGGCACCGCTGGTAAGAACCAAAGTCCAGATGGAGTAGAAGAAAGCATTAAGCATTTTCTAGGTCTTGTCTCATCTTCATTGCTGTCATGGCAAGGCCATAATCTTGTCCCTCTCTAAAGGTTGGTCCCTGTTGGAACCCCCTCCTATCACATCTAGGTGAGGGGTGTAGACTCTGCTGCCACTTCTCCCAAAACTTTCTTGAGCAGAGGAGAAAGAGCAAACAAAGCCCTGGAGCCTGCGTCTGCTCTCCAGAGCTTCCTCAGAGCCCCACTTCAGCCTTGGCAGGTTTGGGGTGGGCCATGCAGAAGGGAGCACCTCCATGCTCTGACAGGTCACTGGATACTTACAATGGTTACTCCTTTTTACTCCCTCTGCTCTCGAGGTGTCCAACAGGGACTGGGACATTCAGTGTTCTTAGAGATGGCAGCAAGTTTTCCACAGCTTGGAGACCTCTGTTGCATCTACAGATGAATGCAGCCTCATCCATCCTGAAGGTGTACCTGGTAAGAAGATGGGTCCAAATCTTTGTGTACCCTTGCACCACTCTTGAGATGTGTGCCAGCTGCTGCCAAGGCTGCCATGACTTAATGCCTCAAGATGTCATGAGAACAAACTCAGCTTGTTCAATAGGCCACTCAGGAGCAAGTTCTCAGCAGGACCCACCTGGTGTCACACCTTCAGCTGGAGGACAGCTCCTCACCTGCTTTCACTCTGGCTCTGTCCCAGTTGTGGATATGCAGTGGCAGGACCACTACATGCAAATTGTCACTCACTGAAGCTATTGTTCCTCCTCAGATGGAGATAAAGTTCAGGCTCCACCTGTATGCTGCTGCTCATCTACTTGTAAGGGCAAAGGTCAGAGTTTCTGCTGCTCCTCTTAGAACAAGTGGGTGCAAGTCACTTGTAGGCACACCAGGACAAGAACAAAGACAGGAGTCTGTAGGAGGACTCATGGATGCTCAGCTCTGCCATGACCTCTGATCAGTGCAGTTTCAGCTGGACACGAAAGATGCTGTGGGCCTTGGTCTGTGTTTGGAGGGGTTCTTCTCTTTCACATCACTCCAGCTTCCNATTGGGGGGGTGGGGGGGTGGTGTGCATGGATGTGAGGGGCAGGGGGACAGGAGAATGCTGCTGTGCAGTCTTTCCAGTTTGGTCCTCAGGTGCTTCTCCATGAGTCTGGCACAGAATCAGATGGAGTGCCCAGGGTGTGGGCATGCCTGCGGGTAAGCACCACAGACTCTGTGGTGGGATCTGCAGCCATGTGCCCTACCCTCCCACATGGTGTTTATCCCTCAGGAACTCTCAGGAGCTGTTAAAACAAGATTCAGCGTTCCTCTGTGTGGTGGTTTGAGGCTAATTGGAATATTTAATGAAAAAAAAATATAGATTATAGGCTGTGAAAAATAAACAATTGCAATGTCTACTTCACTCATAGGCTTGCTGAAATGTGTAAGAACAAGGACACGGATATAGATAACGGAGATAGTCTCTCTCTCTCTGGGAGCTGGTGTGTCTTCTGGCCTGTCTGCTGAGTAACCTAACTAACCACTCTGCTTCCAACCCCCCTTGTTGATTCTCCAAACTCACCTTGCATGTAAGGCAAACTCTGGGGTAAGGTATAGGGGTGGAAAGAAGGTGGGAGCCCCTCCTGGGGACTCTGATTTCTGGAAGGAGTATTGTGTTTCTGTATTACCTTTAACTTGTATATTTCTGTAAACATTCATGTGTCTGTATATTGTGCTAAGCTGTGAATATAGCTTCAGTCCTTAGCTTCCAGCCTGCTGAGTCTAGTCTGGATGCTTTGTCATAGTGTGGGGGAGCAGGGAATGTCCAAACCATCACACTCTGGAGCTATGCCCTGCCCAAAGCTTCTGGCACCTTATTCATAGATTCACAGGACGGGTTGGCTTGGAGGAGGCCTCAAAGATCATCCAGTTCCAACCCTCCTCTCAAGGAGCTGTAGAGGACAATGAGGTCTCCCTCAGCCTCCTCTTCTCCACACTAACCACCCCCAGCTCCCTCAGCTGCTCCTCCCCAGCCCTGGTCTCCAGACCCTTCCGCAGCTTTGCTGCCCTTCTCTGGACCTGCTCCAGCCCCTCAGTGTCCTTCTTGGAGTGAAGGCCCTAAACTTTCAGCCAAACCAGGCTACTCAGCTAAACTCCACACCTGCTGTGTAACTCGAACTTAGCTGAAACCATGGTGACTCTAAATTTGCTCTTTTACTGTGTTGGTTTGAGCTAATTGGAATATTTTAATAGAGAAAATTATATTAAAGGCTGTGAAGGAAAACAATGGTGATGTCTACTTCACTCATAGGCTTGCTGAGATGTTTAGAAAAAAAACTCAAAACAAAAAGATAAGACAGTCTGTGTCATGGGGCGCAGCATCTTGGGCTAGCAGCTCTGGCTTCTCCTCTCTGCTGAATAATTTCACTAACCACCTTTTTCTTCTAATCTCCGGCCAATCCTCAAAATTCTCCTTGCGTGTAAGGCAAACCTTGGGGTAAGGTGTAGGGGTGGGGAGAAGGTGGAAGGGTGGTTGGGAGCCCCTCCTGGGGGTCTCTAATTTCTGGGAGGGGAGTTGTGTTTCTGTATTACCTTTACCTTGTATATTTCTGTAAATATTCCTGTCTATAGTGTATATCTCTGCTTGTACATTGTGCTAAGCTGTAAATAGAGCTTCATCTCCTAACTTCCAGCTGGCTGAGTTCTAGTCTGGGTCATTTTACAAGTGTGGGGGGGCAGGGAACTCCCAAACCATCACAGTTACAGATCAATGCCCATGCTGCATGATGCCACCATGGCACAACACTCCCTTGAGCGCTCTGTGCTCGACAGCCACCTCAGTCCCCAAGGTGCTGTCCCGGAGCTGTGCAATCAATGGCCCCATTGCAGGCTGCTGAGACTCCGAGCAGCACCTTCCACCTCGATGAAGCAGCAAGGCTGGGCTTGCTGGGCTGGGCAGGGTGCCCAGCGGCAGAGCAGGGCAGGGCTGTGGCAGTGGCAGTGCCAGCGGTGGCAGCTGTGATGGTATAGGGGTCAGTACTCTGCGTTGTGGCCGCAGCAACCTCGGTTCGAATCCGAGTCACAGCAACACTTTTGGCAGCAGCCTGGTTGCATGGAAAGGATGGGTTGGAGACGCGCAGGTGGCATCTGCGAGGAGTTGAGGTCGCAGCGCAGTGCCTTAGAAGGCAGCCACAGGACTCGTGCCTATGATTGCCCAACCTGTAGTCACTGTGCAGGGTCTCTCCGGTGGGGCTTCAGCGGGAAGGCAGCTTCAGCTTCTCCCTTCACCAGGCAAAGCTTGAGAATCCAGAAGAAATCACTCAGCCTCCCAGCATGCCTCCACCCTCCCTCCCTGGAGCAAAACCAGGATCAGAAGACACTGTGGTCACCTGTGCTGGTTTGAGGCTAATTGGAATATTTTAACAGAGAAAATTATATTATAGGCTGTGAAAAGGAAACACTGGTGATGTCTACTTCACTCATAGGCTTGCTGAGACAGATAAAACTAAGAACAGAAACATAGGTAAGACAGTCATCTTTCGGGCTGTTAGCAGCTTCTGGCTTTTTTTCTCCTCTCTACTGAGTAACCTCACTAAACACTTTCCTTCTAATCCCCCCTGGCCGATCCTCCAAACTCACCTTGCACATCAGGCAAACCTTGGGGTAAGGTATACGGGTGGGGAGAAGGTGGCAGGGTGGTTGGGAGCCCCTCCTGGGGTGTCTGATTTCTGGCTTATTATTTAGCTTAATGTGCTAAGCTGTAAACAGA
>VWYK01007284.1:0-18252 GCA_013399775.1 Semnornis frantzii | reverse complement strand
AAAAAAAAAAAGTTATCTCGATCCTTTTTGTGCGTGTGTTACTTTCCCTCCCATCTGTGCAGGGGGGTGGGAGGCCTGTGAGAGTAGGCTGTGTTAACCCAGGACACAAAAGGTCATCTTTCATAGCTGGTAGCCACCTTCTCCCCACCCTCAGCTAAGAGATACAGGCTTACCTCATTCTGTCCTAGGGAAATAATAGAAGACTACTGCGTGCTTGGCACTGTCATGAGATTTAACTAGTCCTCAACTGTTCAGGTCTCTCATCACCTGGTGGAGGAAGTGTAGTCTGCCTTCCTTCCATGTCCTGACTCTGCCTTGTAGCATCAAAGCTGATGCTTTTAAATCTGAGAGTCCTTTATCCCTCATTTTCTTAGCAAGTCTCCCCTTCCACTTGCAGGCTTACCTGCAATGCACATCAGGAAGTGGTGGTAAGCCCACGAGTCTCAAAACTTGAATTACTAACCAGGCATCTGCAAGTGTCTGCCTACACACAAGCACACATCTGCAGGAAGGAAGGGGCAAAACCATCTTAGACTGAAATGACAACCTGCACAGCTGTAGCTCATGGTGTAAATAAAAAGCCAAAAGATAGACAGAGCTTGCCGAAAGAAGTCTCTGTATTACCATTTAGTTGTACATGGCAACTACAGGAGCCCACACGTGGGAAAACTCAGTTTAATATAGGAAGTCTCTCGTGTGACCAGGGAGCTACCATGTAGTGTCCTGCCTTTATATCTTTCTATATACTTGAAACAGATACATCTGGAATGGTCCCACACTTTCAGTGGATAAAATCTAATTTTGTGCTTACTTGTCAACAGAAGTCAAATTAATTCAGTGTCCTCCATTGAGACCATACCTTTATAATCTAATTCCCCATTTAAGACTAGCCCACGGAATAAGAGCTCTGACAGGTCTTGACCTTGCCCCCTCTCTTAGGTCCTAGTGAAGTCCATGGCTTCATACAGTCTTGGGCTAGACTTGAAAACCTGCACATAGCAAAATGGGCCATGCAGAGAGGGCAGGCAGCTACAGCCGGCATGCTGGGCTGTACACCAAACACAGATGAAGGCTTTCCAGGCACAACATCAGTGTCCTGGAGGTGTCAAAGTGAGATTGTGGTCAGTAAGGTCACTAAATGGGTTTCACCCACTTGGACAGTCTCACTTTTCCACAGCTAAAGGGAGAGACACACAGCATCAGTGGCATGGAACACATTTCTAGGCATCATCCAAGCTATTTGCCAGTCTCATTACTTCTAGCTTTTAATACAGGCTCAGAAATCTACATTGTTTCTTTCTTCTTTATCGTATTTGAAGATATACATCCCTCCTCAATCTGGTCGTTTGTCACAGCTATATTTTGGGTTCCTACCCTCTTAAAAGCAAAACAGAGCCACCAATACACATCCTAAGCACTACTCAGCCCTTTCTGGAAACAAGCAGTCTCACAGAGCAAGCTGCTGCCCTGGGAGGACTCTGGTGTGCAGGCTCCATCTGCCCCTGAGGTGTTTGTGCCAGCAGGGTGCTGAGCCATGGCTCCCTTCCACACAGACACTTTCCACATTTATTGTTCTTGATTAGGAAAAACATTCCAAATTTTAGGACTGACATTTAAGACTTAATAAAGTTCCAGTTTGGTTTTATCAGACCAAACTTTAAAATAGATTCTCTATTATCCTTTGTTACTATATTTCTTTTATGAGCATGAGTGGGAAGAGCATTAAGGAAGGCTATAAATCAGATGCATACTTCTGGTGAGTGCAGGAAATCCTTTAACCTTTGTGTTTCACAGCAATAGGAATAAATGTGGATTTATTAATATCATCTGCATTTTCCCAAACAGCACCCAAAAAGACATTTCCAGAAGCAGAATGATTAGAAGAAGAAACTAAAGACAACCAAAAAAAAAAAAAAATTCCCCCAGAGTGATGCCTGAAGCACCAGTTAAATGTGTCCTACTCATGTAAAGCAGAAGGCAAAAAAAAAAAAAATTCAACCATGCACTTTTATTTTCTTTGGAGCTTTTGGGATGTGAGTAGGGGATAAAGAAACACCATGGTGCTGAGACTCGAGACAATGTTCTTAACACTGATGGCGTGCAAGCATGTCCACTGGAAAATAATCTGCCCTTGGTGACTAACTCCCAGCAGAAAACAGGGCGACTTGCCAAAATGTAAATATCCCTTCATGTGTGCAGGAAATCACTTTCAGCAACCCCAGAGCTGGTCTAGCAGGACAGGAGATCCTGAGCAGTGCACCATCACCGTATCCCCATTGGGATGGGTTAAAAGGCACTCACGGCAGCACGTTATGGGTGACACCAGGAGGAGTTTTAGCAGGCACCATCATGGTAAAGCCATTAATAAGAGCAGTTGCTAACAGTTGCACAACAGAGAAGCGTTTTAAAATTCCTGTGCTCTTTAACAGTAATGTGGAGAAACGTTGTGAAAGTGAGGGGTGGGGGGGGGGAGCCTGGCATGAATGGGACATTCCTTCAGTTCCTCTCAAAAGTTTGAAAAACCTCTGGATAGGAAAATACTATTAAGCAGCCAATTTTTTCCACATTTGGCTAAGCCAAATGCCCAAAATACACAGAACACTACTTCACTTTGAAAGGATTGCAATACTCCTATCTGAGTCATCTGAAAGCAAATAAAATGAGACCTAAACAAATAAACCTAATTGCGCATGGAAACAAATCCAGCTCTCCAGTTTGGCCATGGTTTTGGTTTTGTTAGTTTAAAGCCTGCATATGCAGTTTTAGTGGCATCAGGAGTTATGCAAATATTGACAACAAATTGCCAAATGTTGTTTTTTTCCCCTCAGTGCACAGTGTGAAGAAGCTGGGGGAATGCTTCTAGGAACCCTCCCTAGTGCACTGAACCAAATCACAGCTTTATGGGACTCACTCCAGCCTCTTCTCTGAAGGGCAGACACTAATGAGAGTGAGCTTGTTGACTGTTATCGTCAAAAGACTTTTATTTTTCACTTGTGAACTCTGCTGAACACAAACCCCAAATGTTTGCACCATAGCCAGAGCACTGTCACATGCTCTGTCCTCCACTCCCTGATTTGTTGCTAGTTTGTGTCATCCTTAACCTGCTTCTGGTGGTTCTGCCAGAAGAGAAACAGATAACCATGACAAATGAACAAACCAAGCTGCTTTCCGACATCCTTCCTCTAAAATGCTATTGCCACTTGCTGGTTGTGGAGAAGGGGCTGTCACCTTGAGACGAGCCCTCATGAAATCCTGTTGTCATCTCTCCAAGGTAGATTTCAATCAAGCTGCTGTGAATCCCTATCAGTTCTCCTAGCTAGCTCATTTCTCCTAGCAAAATGTCACATATTGATGTGTCACAAGCCAGAGTTAGAAAAAAATATATTTACATTTGAATTTTAAATGAAGCTCAGATTTTCCTCTCACAGCAAGCCAATGAAACAAGGCATTTTCTACTTCTTTGCCTGATGTTCACAAGACACCTACAACTTCTACTATTCTAGCTGGTTGGATAACAAGATTTCCATTTTGCAAAACTAAAAACACTTAATCCCAAGTTAAATAGATAGAGAGAGAGAGAGATAAGGAATAATTTTAGGACTGAACAAAGACCCTGAGAGTTTTTACACAAACCACAAAACTCGGACTCCTGTGCCTTCTTCAAAAGCCTAATGTTTGGGACACTAATCTCCAATACCAGAGAGACGAATTTGTATTCCTATTTTTAATAGCTCGTTCTGAGAACTTACAGCTTGGTCTTGTACACCTCAGAGATTACCCAGGGACCAGGCAGTGACAGTTCACCCTGCAGCGAACTTCTCCCTTTTCTCTTCTATCAGAAACTGCATGCTACACATAAGAAAGTCCCGTAAGAGTTTCATCACAAGTACCCAATTTCCATGAAAAGCTTCAGATCTTAGTTTTAACATCTCCAGCAAAGAAGTTAATGACTAATTCTACATCTCTTAGCTCTTACAACACTGACTGCTCAGTTGCTACAGCATTACATGCTCAGCATGCTCAGGGAGACCCCGATGCAGTCAGTAACATACATGCAGAAGTGCTGCTTTCTGTCTAGCTTTCTATCCTGCGCTTCCTATCATGATGCAAGTGCCCCTAAGCACTTGCACAGTAAAGTGCATTACATGGGTGGAAGGAAGGCACAGTGCAAAGGCATGAGAACTCATGAGTTTGAGAAAGTGGAGGGAAAAGGTCCTCTTTACTTCACTAGCCCTGGATCCTCATAAAAAAAAAGCCTAGCACAATGCTTGGGACTGTTTGTGCTGTGAGCAAACACTGAAACACGACAAGGCATCAAGGCATGCTGCGTTACCTGATACTTAGGCAGCTGCTGTGATGGCAGTTTCCATCCACCAACTGGTGCAATGAAACAAATCTGAAATGTAAAAGCTAGATTTCCACCCAAATATTTCATCAATATTACACGCATGTGAGCCAGGGAACTCAGACTGCTAATCCCCCATAGCCTGCCCAAGTCAGCTCTGGAGGAGATGGCAGCAGCGCAGCTGCACAGGCATCTCTCTGGAGGTATTCTAGGTTTCAGTTTGCTGACTGGAGCGTGCAAAATTTCTCTATCAATGTTTTGTTAGTGTATTTTCTTTGAAATTTGCTGAAGGGGGAAAATACCCTTTCTGTGGAATGCAAGTATGAAATGACTGCACATCAACATACCAAGGTGGCCAGATATAGCCACATTTGTATGAGCACCTACTGGGGGGAAAGTCCCGCCTGTGCAACAGACCTCAGCTGCATGCTTTAGGTCAAAGGAGGAGAAGAGAGATGAGTCCTTTTCCATCCTTAATTTCAAATTTGGCATCAATGAGTTTACATAGCTCATGCCACCCTTGAAGTCTGGCCTGCACAAGATCCTCTCTGAAGCCCCACCAGCCAGGCTGTCAGTACAGGTGGTGGGTTGCCAAAAGCCCTCACAAGAGGTACAGACTCATCGTGCACAGCACCAGAGCCCTGCTTGCCCCATCTAAGCTGAACTACCCTCAGGTGCTACATCATGGGAGAGAGAGAATGGCCTAGCACCAGACAGCATCACCAAAATAGGAGAATTAACAATTCTTAGTTAAATATGAGAGCAAGAAGGAGAGCAAGTTTGGTCTGACTTATCAAAGCACATTCTCTTGATAGAAAGATCTACTCAAGTCACACATCTCCAGAGGTTAAAGCAACAGGGAACGAGGAATAGAAAGGAGAGCAGACCTGAAGCTGTCTAAAAGGCAAGGTAATACATGTCTGGATAACAGATTATTGGATGCAAAAGGCATTTCACCAGCCTACTCTCTCCCCACCTCCTCTCTCTCACACACATACACACACTCACTCACTCTTCCTTGGCCTAGGCACCTTCATGAGCATTGAGGAAAGTAAATTAAAACCAAAATTATAAATACCAGACATAGTAAGGAGACTGCCCTCCCAGCACTGACAGTTGCTCCTGTAAACCTGAACTGCACCAAGCACCATCCCTCCTAACCCTCCCTCTTGCCAGGTCCTGCACCTGACAGCTCACTAAATATGGAAATGTCAGTTTGCCAGCACAGCATGCAAACTCCTCTGAGCATCACAAGGCAAATTGTCCCTTTCCACCCTGGCTGCCGTGGTGGGTGGTCATCTTGGTGTCTGCTGGCTTTTGCACAGTGTTGGATGCTACGGAGTGCACAAAATGGTCCACAGGGCACATGGAGGGAAGATCCCATGCAGAAAAAGCCAAGCGAGCAACACACGGTGAAGAGCAACACGCAGTGAAGAGGCATGCAGCAGTCATGTGACCATAGAGAGCCCCTTGGCACATCTCGATTATTATAAAGACAAAGAATGCTTCTGTTATGGAAATGTGCAGAGTGGCCATGAGCGAGGCCCTGTGCTTTACCTAAGGGTTTCTACCTGTCATCCTCTGTTCCTTCTTTGCCATGTATTTAATTGTTTTTTACGCTCTTCCTTGTTCTGTTTAAATAGCTCCTATTGTGCATCATAACTTTCTAGGCCACCTACTTGTTTAATATCTGATCTTCTCATGCTAATTATTTGACTGCTATTTCTGAGACAGTTTGTCAAGTTATTTACCTTGCTGAAGTGACATATCCCCCATCCGCCCCCGGTCTGTCTGGTTTCCCCCCTTCTAGTCTGGTTGAAGCGACAAACTCTCTCCTCTAGCCAAACGTTTGTTTTTACAGGGTATTTTTATACCATCACCTCTTCCCTGTATCTCCTCCACCTACTTACTACAAACATATTCTGTAGTGGGAGGACATTCAGATTTCACATCATTTGCAATGTTAAGGTGACAAATTTTCCCTCCTCAAAGTATTTTTTTTTTCTTCAACACCTAGTTTGTAAAATGCAAATGGCAAATAGGTGATTTCTCTTTGCCTGTTCTACACTGTGCTTGGAGGCGTCCTCTGCTTAGAAGAAATCAGTGGAGAAGAAAACTAAACCTGCCTGATTCACATTATTTGAAAACTATTTGTGCTATTAAAAGACTCCCTATTGTCTAGTTTGGTAGATTCCTTATCCCTAGGAACACAGGAATGATGAAGATTTCCAAGAAACTAGGCAAATATAACCACTCTACTGACTTCATTAGTCTGTTACAGCCTGTTTTTTCCTGTGTTACAATGCACATGCAGTCATAGTCACACAGTAAAAACAGCCTCAAACACCCTAAGCATCAGGCTTGGAACCATGAAAAACATGACTGTGGCTTTCCTGATCCCCAATTAGGGGTATGTGTACTCAGCAGCCATTCTGGTGTGGTGGAGAAATGCCCAAGCCAGCTTTAAATGAGGCAGGAATGATCTAGTTAAAACAGCACACAGCCCAGATTTGGATCAGCCACTCTAAATATTTACCCTACTCTAGGCTAGAGGTTGCAGGGCATGCATAGTACCATGACTGGAGAACTTCCAATACCTACATCCACCACTGCAGAGCTAAGTCTGATGTGCTAAACATCCTAGCAGCATACACACACAGAATGTGCCAAATTAAGACTGTTTATAAAAAGACTGAATTTACATGGCAGGATAGTTGAAAAATGCCGTTTATACAGAGACTGCATCTATTGGGAAGTTGGACTTGATGATCTCTGGAGGTCCTTTCCAACCTCTAAAGTTCTGTGATTCAGCATACACCATTAGACTTTTTGAAGTGGGGCAAAATCTCTTTCCCTGTCCCAGCACCAATGTGAACGTTGTTCCAGAATGGCAGCTGCATTTTAATTCCTGTTGTATCCAGAGCTGCCGGTGGAACACAACCAATCAGAAAATGTAGGCACCAGCAATGCATCTTTATTAATCTAACCTTGTGATTTTGTCTCATATAAGAAGGGCAAAGAAAGATAAATGTGAAAAAATAAACCAAACAAACAATGGGGGTCAAATCACTGCCAGCAGTTGGGGAGCAGAAAGGGAAAGTACTAAACAGCAAAATTTATTTCTACTGTGTAGCAACACGCTGCAGAGAACAAATTATTAGCAGAAGGAGCCACTCAGTACATGCAAGGTTTCTCTCAAATCAAACATAGGACTGTCTCTGTGGGCAGCCAAGGAACAGAGAGAGTAAAAAACCCTCTCCACAGACTGAAAACATTTTGTACTTGAGGGACTCAGAGCAGAACATGGGCAGTTACTTTTGTTTTAGTTTGGTTCTAGCAAGGTCATTTGGGGAAATGCTTGCAGAAAACCACTAGGAGCGAGCTAAGGAGAAGGGAACAGCGCAAGCTTCTCTGTGATAAAGTCTGCAGGCTGGAAGGACATGAGCTGTTTGTCCATTCCGAAAACATTCAGCGACTGACTTCTCTCCTATGTTGTGAAAAACTGAGTAGAGACCACCAGACTGCCGCAGAGGAGCCATCCACCACAATGATCTGGAAGTATATGAGTGTAGAAGAGCCATCCCCCAGTGATCCTGGAGCTATCAGCCTGTAGGGTGGCACAGTTCTGCTGGCCTAACCCAGGGCATACCCAGAAGTAGGTGATGTTTGTTCCACATTTGTTTGGCAGCATGTTCTTTACTAGAAAAAACATACAAAGTCCCTGCATTGCCACTCTGCTTTTGACTAATGATACAGTGCTCTTCTGTATGCCACTGAAGTGTAGCAAGTGACCTCAGGATCTAAAAGTAAGCATTCAAAGAGCCCCCTAAGGAAAGGCCACATGCAGGTGAGGAGACTGCTCTCTCCAGTCTGAGTCACTGGACATTTGCCTGCACTAGACGTGCGCTGAAAATCACTCAGCAGGTAGACATGGCACAACCCAGCCTAAACCTGTTTTCACTGGTGATAACCTACACTTTTTCCATTTCCTTCCCTTCAGAAGAAGCAATAGAAAAGAGAGATGTATCTTTGTGACTTGTCTTTTGTCTTTGGTCTAAGTCTTGGACTTTTTGTTTCTAAAAATAGCACAAGTGAGTTCAGCCCACATGTACCCACCCAAGCTAGCCATGCAGTGGCCTGCTCAAGACCTGTCACCAGTGCAGCTACTTCAATGCCAGCGCCGCACCAGCTGCGGAAACCCTCCATGCAGCTAAGCAAAGACTTGGCCAAGCAGCCACAGCAGTACCATGCTCAGTGTAGGCTGTCTGGATGGCAGCATCCAGAGCAGGCAGTGAAGATCTGGCTCAAGTGTGCCCCTGTGACTGGCATTAGCCTCCCTTTGTTAGTGTTTTCAGAATGTTCAGAGGTTTGGGTGGGAGATGCTGCACCAGAACAGAAGTGTTACCACAACGCTAAACACGCTTGGCTGGACCTCTGCCTTTTCTTGAGCTGCCGTTGGCTTCAAGAAAATATAGACTTTGATTGCATGTTTCACCTTCTCATGGAACATCTGCTGTCTGTGAGCAGCCAAAGAACAGACAGACTTGCTGTCCTCCTGACATACCTCTGGCTCACAGCATGCTCAGCTTTCCTCAGAGGCCAGCATGTCACTGAACAGTTGGTTCACTATAAACCAACTGCATGCTGGAGGTGTTTCCAGCTGCCTCAAGCTGTGTTTCTGTCACAACCCATGTTTCTGAGGAGCCTGTGTAGTCTGATCCATGCTTTACACCAACCCCAGGAGCAGCTCATTTCTTATAAAGCAGTGCTTTCCATCCACAAAGCAGAAAAGTAAGAGAAAAATCACTGGCTCTTGAGGGAAGATTGCAAGAGTGTGAAAGCAGGAGGTAGGAGAGCTGCTTAGCTTATTTGGAGAACATCTTATCATCAGGGAGGGCTATGAGTAAAAAATAGAGGAAAACTGTGAGAATAGGAGTGAAGTCAGAGGATGTCAGATGGTCATAACACACACAATGAACAAAATGCAAATGCTGTCTGAAAATGCACTGAGGAATTTAGCTGTCCTTCAGAACACAGCGAGCCAATGAAAACATTCAAAGGCAAAGGTAGATATAGCAGGAGCCAAAGGAAATTAGGACTGTCAGAGGACTGAATGGATGGCAAAGAAAGCAGGACTGAAAAAGCCTGTAGGAATTTGACTATAAGAAGTCCAATCTGAGTCGGGCCATTCATTGTGGAGGAAGCAGTGTTAGAGATGAGGTCTGAGGGCCTCACAAGGCTGTGAAAGGAGGAAAAACTGAGTGGCATGAGGAAAAGGTAATACGAGTTGCTCCTTCAAAATATGGAATAGGTTAAGGTAAAGCCTAGACCCTGTCTAATGTGCTTCAGGAGAAGGTGAGCCAGACTCCTGCCAGTTTAGATGTCTGTAGTATAATTACTTTCACTGTTTGCAAAGGAGCTGCTCTTAGTTTACACCAGTTTGCTCGCCCTTGGTATTCAGTACATCTTATTCTTAATCATGTGATGACTTCAAGCAAGAGCACAAAGTCATGCTAATCCAGCCAGGGATTCCTCCATGCTCCCTCCCACCCAGATGAATTCCGGGTATCACAGCTAATGATAGATGCTGTCAAGCAGACCCCTCCACTAAACTAATCAAACCAGTTAGCAGCCAAGGCTTTCTCCACATATCTGAGGGACAAGGCTCACATCCATTCCTTTCTTTCGGTGTTTGAAAATTTGAAAAAATTGAAGAGAAAGATGAAAAGTTTGCTGTTTTGGTTGGGGGGGGTCATGGTTTTTTTTCCCCCCTTGTGTTTTTTTTTGGGGGGGAGGTTGTTATTTAATTATTATTTCAACTAAATACTTAGATAAGCTGTTTTCTTTCGTATTAACAGTATGTACTTGTCTGGCTTATGCAGTTCACTATAGCTACAGGTTTCTTCACTTCTCCACACAACAATCTCAGAAATCTTGCCTCACTTTAGAATAAAACAGGGCACATATCATATTTTATTCAAGGCTGAACAGTGAGAGCTGCTTCCACAAGAGCAAGATGCACCCACCTAATTGAACAATGATCTCTTGTCTGTGGGTCAAGCAGAAGCTCCCCGCTATCACTGGACTCTACCATCTGCACAAGGTCCTACCTTAGACAAGGGCAGCTTCGCTGGAGCTGTTTGCCTTAGTGCAAGGCAGCAAATGCACTGAATCACCAGCAAACACCCAGCCAGCTCAAGGACTCATACTGCCAAACTGGGCTTCATGGAGTGGGCATGAGGTAGGGCACACCTAGGGAGAAAGTTTTTACTCTTGATAACAGGCAGCATTGAGGAACTGACTTATCCCAAGTACGCCTTTCTTTGGATAAGTACATAATGTCAGGCTTGAACAGGGAGCCAGAAGAAGGAGCAGAAGGTAATTGTGGTCACTCATGTAATCTGTACAAGTCTAGTGAGTTGGTCCATATATAAAAGTGGAGGAGAGAATTGGAGCAGATGATCCACCAGCAGACAAGTTCATCTTGTCATTGGTACACTCTACAGGCACGTGGAGGACTACCAGTGACTAAAACCTGGACCTTCTGCATTCCCATGAGTGTTGTAAACATCTAACTATTGGCCAGTTCTGGGGAGGGAACTCTGCTTCCCATATCCTCACGCAACAAAACCATCGAAAGATTTGGTTCCATCTCTGTGTAAAGAAAGGAACATCCTTCCAAATCTCAGGATTTCAAGGAACTCAACAATTGTTTACGACACATGTTTGTAAAGAAAATAGTCCAGTTGCGTCAAAGTACGTAATTGACCCTTGCAGTACAAAGGTAAAGAGCCTCCAAACTAGGCTGTTGAACTAAGAGCCAACGAGGGCTACATTTTAACCCTGCGCTCAGAAAAATCTTGACCGCAACTGTAAGAAGGCTCACTTGCCCCATCTGCTGCTCAGTGAAAATGAGACTGCAAAGGTACGCTGCAATGAAAAGCCTTAGAGTCAGTCCAACTCTCAAGTTCTCCTCCCTGGCTTTAAAGAATGTGCTAAGTGCCGCTAACGGCAGCATTTCGGTAAACGCAGAAGTGTTTTGCTGAACTGGAGCCCGAGGCTGATTGTTCAGCATGGCAGGAATCGAGTTCTTTGTGACCAAAGAGAAAAATGTATTCTTGAAGAATGTACTAGGACAGCCTGTTTAGTAACACTGGCTTCTGAGCCATGAAAAATTGAATAAATGTGCCTTCTTTTGTTCTGAAGTGGGCTCGGGTCATTCAATGCTGTAAAATAGCACCTGCTGAACCCTTGTCACCAAGCAGCCATATGCATAGCAGCTCAGTGAGGTCATCCCAAGGCTACCTTGCTGCTTGGGGATTGCTTTTGCAGGCATTTGTTCACTAAAGAGCAGATCAGACTTCCTCAAGACCCATTAACCTGATGCATGCAGTGCTTCCATCTTTCTAAAGCAGGTCTTTTCCTTCAGGGAATAGGCTGCAGTCTACATTGTGCAGGAAGTTTGGGTTGGCTTGAAGAGACCTTTTTACCTGACACCAAATAGGAAGACTTGTTGGATTCCTTGCTTTGAGCAAATATCTCGCTCTCCTCCACACTCTTTAGTGGCAACACCTGCACTCATATTGTAATATCCCTCTGCTCCACAAGCTCCCATACTTGTTATGGGCCTGATCAGATGTGCCTAGAGAGAAGCTGCAGCCCACAGACAGGTCACTAAAAATCTTGGCAGCATGATGCCCACCAGGTAGCCCAATACACATACAAGCTGATTCACCATGAGATCTTACAGCCAGACAGAGCCTCTACACATGACCCAATCAAGCCTGTGACAGTTTGCTTGGGCAGATACTCAGTATGCCAGTAATTACATCTCCTGCAAGATACTCTCCTGCTCAGAGACTGCTGGTCTTGAAAAGTCTAAGCGGAGACAGGTCTAGACAATCATCATGTGTCTGTAGACTCAGGCATGACATCTCAAAGAGGAGTGATTCTCAGCAAGCAGAACCCAACGCTGTCTTTGGGAAGAGTGGGTGGCAGAGCACAAGCATGACCATCTCTCTTAAGGAGCTATGAGTCTAATGACCCAGCAACAGCATCCCCACTGAGGCTCACACAGCTCAAGTGTTAAACACAAGAAGCAGTTATAACCGCTTTTAAATGTAATTTCTATGGTAGACAAGGAACTAAATTATTAGCAGAGGATATAGACCTCCTGGTACACAAAGTGATGTGTTGTACATGAGAGCTCACAAAGCACATGCACTACTCTGTGCACTATTATCTCAAAAGGCTTGCTCGGTCTCCTCACAGAAGCATATCAGAGGCTGAGTTATTTGTCTTAGGGGCAAGACGACTGTTTCTGAAATCACTGGAATCCAAGACTCCACAACAGAAGAATCAATGGACAATAGTGTCTCACAGGAAATGCTCACACAGCCTCACAACTGCAGTGTAAGGTGGGATCAGGCCCCTTGAGCTGGCATCCCTAGAGGGGTCACAAAAACGGCCAGGAGATTTGTCAGGTGAAGCATGTGATAGCTATCAGTTACCCAGGGACTGAAGGAGAAGAGTCACTGTCAGTGTTCACACCTGTCTGCAAGGGACGTCCACTGAAGACAGGCCCTCAGGCATACCTCCCCGAGTTCTCTGAGTATCACAAGCCTGCAGGAAATTCCCTGCAGGCACACAGCCACCTGGCATACTGGCACTAGACAGTGGGGATGCAAACGGCTGATGGCCAAGGTGTCACCCGGGACGTGCACAGAGATGTGAAGGCCAGCAGCACCCAGAACTGCTTGCAGTGTCAGCTGGGCTCCTCAAGGGCAGGAGTCCTGCAGCTGAGCACACCTGGCTCCCTCAGCAACTCCTCAGCTGTGTGGGAGCAGTAAAGTTATTTCAGAGCATTTCTGTTCTTCGGTCTATTAAATACTGAGTTCTGGAAGAGAGGGCAGAATTTACACCTGAGGAAAGAGGTGCCAGCTGTGTCTGGACTTGTGAATCCATGCACAACTCCCTGCACATGGAGACCCAGCCAGAAACGTCTGACAGCTTCTGCTCCTCACCCTGGGTGGGCACAGCGCTCAGCTCCCCCAGCAGCCACCCCAGAGCTAGGGGGACCTGCTGAGAGCAGCTGGGCAGGTGGGAGCTGCTGGACAAGGAGCCATAGCAGGTGAAAGAGGTGACCCTCCTTCCAGCCCCATTCCACTCACATGTGTCAGTATCTCTGTCAAAAGCAGCTCCACAGGCAGGGGCCAGGCTTCCCTTGTCCCTCCTGGCAGACACCTTTCACAAGCCAAGGTCTGGCTTGTTGATCTGGGAAACCCACTCTGGTCTCTTTATGAGGCCAAATTTAGACATCCAACTAGCATCAAGGGCCCCAAGCTTACTGTGTCAGTTTGAGTTGACAATCCAGAAACTGGCAAAAGCAAACGTTCGGAGAGTGCTTTGAGCATAAACCAGACATCAACTGAAAGCCACGGCCACAACAGCAGAGAAAACATTCAGCCTTTCTGTTACTGTTGCCATCCATGCACCTGAGGCATCCTCCTACTCATTAACTTCCCAATCTCTGCCCCATTGTCAGTGCTTAGAAACCACCTTCAGTTGTTATTTGCATCACCATCAATAGGCTGAGGATCAAACACCCTTGTTAGCAAATAATTCTATAATTAATTATGTTAGTTATAAACACTGCTTTTTAGGAGAGAAATTTTAGCACTATTCTTCTCTGAAATAACCTATTTTCTTGGTTACACAGCAGAAATGAAGGCAATTTTTCTTCCCTTTTACCTTTTTTTTCCTGGGAACAAAGTCTGAAGCCCTCAACTGTGATCGCTCAGGGTACTGGTTGGGTTGCTTTTTAAATAATAATGCACAAGAAGAATATAAGTTCCCTGGAGACTGAACCATGTACTTTATATCAAAAGGCAATTTAAAAATAAGAAGCACAGAAAATACTAAGGCAGAAGCTTTGTTCTACATTCAGGCAAGTATCCAGTTGATTAGTCTCTGTTTTGGGTGTTCTGAGTCAACAGTTAACTACCTCTTTAGTCACTGATATTCCAAAGCTCAAAACAAAAGAAATAGGCAAAGCAACAAGTAAACCACTTTTTGCTACCACCACAAGCATGAAGAATAGTCTTAAACTCACCAGGAAACAAACATCCGAAAGACGTGAAAATCACTGCTTTGCCACCACTCAGCTTCACACTGTTTGCTTTAACCCCTCCTTACAGAAGCCCAGCAGCACCTTTCCAAGCAGCACCTGCGTCAGGGCACACCAGTGTCCCACGGGAGCAGCTGGCTCACTCTGACATCAGTCCAGGCACAGGTGCTGGAATCAGCCCAGGGACTGAGTCCCAGCTGGTAAATCTAGAATTACTTCCAGCCCAAGGGAAACGGGAGAGGAGTATTTGGGAAGAGCTTACAGGGAGGGTTTACAAATGGTAGTAGCCTTCCTGGAGAAAGAGAAATGTTGTCTGGGCTGAAGATCAATAGACAGTTCAGACTGCTTGAGGTGTGTGGGAAGGACGGTTCTCTTCTTGCCCTGGACCAGGTTGAGCAGCCCCCATTGTTTTGCTGGTGAGTAGGAGTTTGCACCAACATGACCATGGCTTTTGCTTCACTGGGTGGACAGAGAAGTGATTGTCACTCCAGCCCCACTGCATGGCTGCCTTCCAGCTGCCAAAGCCCTCCTACCACTGAGGCTTCAAAGGGGATCATGGCTGGCCAGGTGCCCCAGAAATAGCTCCTGGCCTTTCCAGGTAGTGCAAATCCCTCTTCAAAAGCCTCTTCCATCCATACTCTCTAAGCAGCAGCTGCATCTATGATGGGGAAAGCAACTACAGCTGAGTGTTCACTGGACAGGCCCCTACTCAGGTAAAGGCTGAGACTTCACCATAACCTTCCTCTTCCCTAAAATTACTGTAGGCTGAATGGGCCTCCTGGCAGGACAGATAAATTCAGTCAGTGTATATTCCAGTGGTGGTCCCCTCAAGAGTTCACAGAAACTTATTCTGGAATTCATCGGTTATGCCATCTAACTAAAGCACAGCAAAAGGACAAAGGAGAACTCTTCAATCACTAAAATCCACTTCAATTTTCACTCCAGGGCAGGGGTGTTAAGCCTGAAGATGGTCAAGGCCATAATCACTGTTAGAGTCTAATGAGCTTTGCACCAAAACACACAATGCTGCTTCCACACAGACTTCAGGCAAATGCTGATACAGGTACTGATTCTGCAGTGCTCCCAGAGGTGGTGCTGTCTTGTACTGACTGATCCAAGCTTGATGGATATGACAGTACAGAATCCTGAGACAAAAGTCCTTAGCAACTCAATCTGACTCTGGAATTAGCCGTGCTTTGAGCAAGGGATTGGACTAAATTACCTCTAATAGTTATTTCAAGTATATAGGTGTTGGGGAATGGTTAAGAGACAATGGACATGGATCCCTGGAGGCATTGTACAATCCAGGCCTTGACATAGGTCCTGAGTATATTGAAATGAAGCAGGCCTGAATACGTGACAACTGGCCAGTACACCCTGACCTTGCTATTTGAAATAAACAACTTCTGCGGAAACAGAGGCCTGCCTGGGAGAATGGAGCAGTAGTGCTACAAAGTAACTGCAAGTAGGAGTGACTATGTACCCTGGTACCTTCAGACTAACCAATCTGTGCTAAGCTCAATTCGCGTGGACAAGTATTGTACACCAATTGCAATACAAACAGCGGTGCGTGATCGCATGCACCCTGGTACTAATGATATTAAAAGTGCTGATGCTCTTAGTAAAGTTGGACTGTCTTGAGCTAACTCGTATTGGGTCATCTCTTCATTTTCCCGGGTCCCGCCCCCGCATATAGGCTGTGATTTTGCCATGGCAATGCTTTTGAGGTAGCATATCTGTGAAGGAACAATTAAAAGACTGCTTCTACCTCAGATCTGGGACTGGGATTTCAACAAGACAACACCATTCTGACAAAGATTCTTAGTGAACCTTATGATCTATGAAATGCGAACACAGCAGAAAAACATGGGAGAAATCCCCAAAACCCAGAGCAGATTTGCAGCATTACCTTTCGTTTGGCCTGGGGCAAATGTGTCCCTGCCCAGTGGATGCCTTTGGTCGTTTCCTACACAGAATCCCTCTTCAAAAACTCCCAGTCACATCTTGCAACAGCAAATACATGGAGCAACATTGTACTAAACAGAGCAATTCCCCAGATGCCTAGCCTCTGCAAATTCAACTAGAGGTGGGCCTTCATAGATAGATTACTTTATATAAAGTCTGGTTGTGGTGTTTTCCTCAATGATACAAGATGGTAAATCCATCTGACATTCACAGGATCACAGAATGTTAGGGATTGGACGGGACCTTGAAAGATCATGCCCAAACCCCCTGCCAAAGCAGGTCATCTAGAGCAGGCCACACGGGAAGGGTTTTGACAAGCCTCCGGAGAAGGAGACTCCACAAAGTCTTTGGGCAGCCTGTTCCTTTGCTCAGCCACCCTCACTGTAAAGAAGCATCTCCTCATGTTGAGGTGGGACCTCCTGTGTTCTAGCCTATACCCATTGTTTCTTGTCCTATCGCTGGGCAGCACCAAAAAGAGACTGGTGCCTTTATCTTGACACCCACCCCTCAGATATTTATAGACGTCGGTAAGATCCTCCGCTTAACCTTCCCTTCCCGAGACTAAACAGCGATACTCAGATGAAGCTGACCATAAAGATATGTACTCAGAATATGCAGTTCCCAAAGGATGTGGCAGTGCACAAACGAATCACAAAGTACCATCAGTGCCACTCCACTAGCACAGCTGGCACAACCGGCACCCTTGTCGTGGTGGGGTGACACTTTGTCCCGCTGTGATCATTGCGCACCGAGCAAGGTCGAACAGGAGGGGGCGCTGTGAGTCACCTGGGCGCGCTGCTGCAGTTTGCGGAGTCTGCCACGGCGGCAGGAGCAGCCACGGTTGCAACCCGGGAAAAAGCTGTCAGTAAAAGAAATGGGACAACCCAGACAGTGCTGCCATGTAAAGAGGTAGCTGTGCGGGCCCCTGGCTGCAGGGAGTGCCAAACCCCTTCATTCGCAACGGCGGACTGCAGAGACAACCCCGGTGTTGGCTGTGAGCAGGGAAATGATCTGCTGAGCCTAGTGGCTGAGCTGAAAGAGGAGGTAGAAAGGCTGAGGGCTACCAGGGAGTGTGAGAGGAAGATAGACTGGTGGAGCTTAGATGCTGGAAGGGACCTCCAGAGATCNTGATGAGATCTCCTCTCAGTCTTCTTTTCTCCAGACTAAACAGCCCCAGGTCTCTCAATCTCTCTCCATAGTGCAGATGCTCAAGTCCTCCAGACATCCTTGTGGCTCTCCACTGGACTCTCTCCAGCAGGTCCCTGTCTCTCATGAACTGGAAAGCCCAAAACTGGACACAGTATTCCAGGTGTGGTCTCACCAGGGCAGAGCAGAGGGGGAGAAGAACCTCCCTAGACCTGCTGGACACACTTTTCTTGGTGCACCTCAGGATGCCATTGGCTCCCTTGGCCACAAGGGCACATTGCACTCCCTGCAAAATAAATGGAATCACCCTCTGGATAGCCCCAGGATCAAGAGGCCCCTGTATCCTGCCTCTGTCAGGTGGACAGAAGCCCAAATGCAAGGGTTAATGGAGGCAAATTCATGGCCTTGGCAGAAGGCGAGCCAACCTTGCTCCCCCAGGTGCTTCTGAGAAATGGAGCCTGCTGCTGGAAGGCAGCCAGTGCAATGGGAATGTGGACAATAGGCAACCTATACCAGAAGTCTTACCACAGCCAGATAGGTCTTCCAGCCATACAACAACCTCTGCCACGAGGAAGAAAAGCAGCATTGTAGTTGTTGGAGATTCAGTCCTAAAGCAGGCAGAGGGCCCAATATGCCAGATTGACCCCCATCATAGGGAAGTCTGTAGTCT
>VWYK01007282.1:0-19627 GCA_013399775.1 Semnornis frantzii | reverse complement strand
TGCAGGGAACTCCCAAATCATCGTTTGTGTAATTGTATTTTGGTTTATTTTTAATACCTTTTCACCTTAGTGCTGAGCATTTCAGAGACAGTCAATGCATCCCTATTTCAGTACTGGTAAAACAAAATTCCAGATAATAATTAAGCAAAACTTTTTGCAATATAAGAATATCTCAAAAGCAGAAACTCCACCATCTCATATCTTCCTCCAGCTTAGCTATGCTTATAGCTGATGAGTTACAGCACAACTGTGTTGCATTTGAATTCTGACTGCATGGGAGGTGTTTACTACAACAAATTAAAGGGGAACTACGTTTGGAATTGTCATGTAATTACAGAGTCAACAAGGACTCTGCTTACCTACTAATTACAGAAAATCATATTTGGTAACTGCATGATTTGATCATATTTGCAAATATTAGCTCGTGTCTTTAGTGCTGTTTGAAGACTATTTCAAGATGTCTGCTCAATTCTTTTGAATTTAAACATATGCACAGCACAATTAAAACATATTCTGCCAATGGATTGCTTTCACTTATCTGCCAACTTTGCTTCCATGTTTTAACCCTTCTGTTGAACAAATTTTCCTAGAGATTCAACCCATTCAACAGATGATGATCTCTCTATGACAGTCCAAAATGAGGGTCAAAACACTGAATATTCCTCTCTAATTTTGCCTATTTGGGCCTGCATTTAAATGGATTGGTCCAGACTTGCACATGTATGCTTCAACACAGGCACGAACAGAAGCTGTAGTGTCCATAGAGCCACAGTTAAATGTATCACCAGGAGGAAAAGGCTTTTCCAAAGGAGACCTAAACCACAGCTTGAGAAATAAGTTTTGTATAGTTGCCATTGGTTTAATGTTACCCAAGATACTGAGACCAACCAGAGACAAATCTAATCCACCCCACTTGATTAGCAGAAAAAGCCCATTGTAACTGGCTATCAAACATTTTTATTCTCCTGGAGAGTATCACTGACTCATTGGTAAGTACTTAATTCCTAATCCTCACTGTTAATCCTCATTCTACATGATAAGAAGGGTTTCTCCATTATAAATGTAGCCTAGGCATGGGGGATTGGTTTTTAAATTAACAGAATTAAATACTCTAAAAAGTAAGTGCATTTTATTTGAATTCATTATGGGACTTGCTACACTACGATCTTAAAGTCTACACCAGAAGTATTTGGCAGGTTTTTGTGTAGTTCTTACACTTGCTTTCGGACAGTAAGAATTTCTGAAAACTGCTTTTTTTTCTTATCACAGAGACTGTTTCTCTCCTAGGACAGACCTTCAAAATGAACTTATTAATTCCCATCTAAGAATTAATCTCATCCACTAGGATTTGAGTGTTATCTGGAATTCTGAAAAACTGAAATTTATGTGAACAGATCATAGAATGCTAAAGTTGGAAGGGACCTCAAAGATCATCCAGTTCCAACCCCCTGCCATAGGCAGGGACACCTCCCACTAGCACAGCTCACTCAAGGCCTCCTCCAACCTGGCCTTCNTGGCCTCCTCTGGACCCACTCCAACACTTCCATGTCCTTCCTGTGCTGGCGGCTCCAGAACTGCACACAGGACTGCAGGTGGGGTCTGAGGAGAGCAGAGCCAAGGGGCAGAATCCCCTCCCTTGCCCTGCTGCCCACACTGCTCTTGCTGCAGCCCAGCACACAGTTGCTGTCTGGGCTGCACTCACACTGCAGCCTCATCTTGAGCTTTTCCTCACTCCACACCCCCAGGGCCTGTTCCTCAGGGCTGCTCTCCAGCTATTATCTCTCTAATATCTCCATCTTAAAAGAATGTCACATAGAAAGATCCCAGATCTTTTTACATACCAAAGTGCAATAGGGGAAAGCTAATTTTGGTGTCCAAATGATTTTAATTAGAAAAAATAGCAGTAATCAATGTAGCATAGCAGTAAGAATTTCAAACGTGAAGTATATTTTAACTATTCAAACAAAAGATTCATTTAAGACCCAAAACTGACCCTAGAAAAGGCCTCAGTATTTTAGTAGTAGTAACTCTCAGGGCCAAGGGCTTTTCAAAAGAACTGGAAAAAGAAGCTCCTGTAGCAACTCAGAACTTGTATGCCTTACTCTAGAGAACTGATTGAACATTCACACTGAAAAAGGGCACACAGTTCTCAGAAGTGTCTCTTCAGGCTCTGTTTGTTTAATCTGTAGTGTTCTAACATAAATCACTCCTCCTTACTTTGCAAAAAGCACAACCAGGAAGGGAAGATTAAATATTTCTTACATCAATTTATGCTCATTACCCTATCAATTAAATTGTAATAGAAAAATGTGTACTAATTGAGTTAGTCTGCATGGTAACATGAATGAAAATAGTATTCCAAGAAATATTTGGCATATAAAATGCACTGATTCACATACTTTTCTATGCATACTTAGATTAACTGGTTGCCAAACTGAATGTGGTTTATTGCACACAAGGCAGCTGCCACTCCCCAGATTGTTCATTATCTCAGCTAACTCTAAAATCATGCAATACACTGTCTCTGACAGTAGATGATGTCAGCATTGCTGCTTACCTACAGGTATTCAAAAAATCAGTATGGTACAAATGAGCAGCTGCAAAATGCAGTTCCAGAAATTTTCAGTTCTTCCTGACAGAGAGAACCTCTTTGACACCTACAGTCATGACACCACAGCAGTACACATGAAGCTTTTAACCCTAAAGTGAAACAGGGATAGGTGACAGAGGAACAGTACCTTAAGAACCATGTAAGATTTTATTTTAACTTCAGTAAACCATTTAGAATGGAAGAATATGTTTCTGATAGGATGACACAAAATGAACATGTAGGCTTACAATGAAGCATTACTTGAACAAGCAAACTAATACTAAAGCCATTACTTATATAACCCATTGCTAATTTATCAGTCTTTGGTGGTGGATGCCTCAACAGAGCATCCTCCTTTAGCAAAAGTATCTGTAGAACATGCTTGACTCAACCAAGAGATCATACATTCTCAGTACTTTTTCCTCTTACTTTCCATAACTGCCTACTTTCTCTGTTCCTACTATCAAACTGCTGCAGGGTCTTACCCAGTTTATAAATCTTTGTCCTTCTTTAGACATTCAATTGTATTTCTTTTATTTTTGTTTGTTTATTTGTTTATGATGGTTCTAGAGAGTTCTGGTTTTGAAGGCTGCCTTGCTGACTTAATTTTCTGAACTGTCATTTTAAATACTATACTGAATAAAATAGTTCTCCTCATAAGATGTAGTCAGGACTGAATGGGAGAAAAAAGGGTTTTTTTGGTAGATACTAAAAGTTTAATTACCAGATCTGAGAGAATACTGTCCTTAAAACGCAGTTCTCATTTCATTACCATAGTATGCAATAGACAGGTAATACTCCCAGGAATACTGCTTATACCTTGTGCTCCATTCTTTAATAATTTCTGCATCTGATTAATACATGAGACTCTAGGCAGACATACAACTTACTGTAAAATTAGATTCTGCTTCGAGAGATGAAGTACTGCTAGGAATGAGGCAAAAAACAATAATAAATATTAATTTTGATATCCAGGCAGAGACTGTTAATAACTATGAAAATTGTTTATTAAATCTCGCCAGAAAACTTATTTACAAGGTTCAAAGCACAGGATTTGGAAATTTATACATACAGGGAACAGGCAAAACTGGAACACTTGAAGAGGTACCCAGCAAACACAAACATTTTACTGGCAGAGAAGGTTCCTGCAGTCACTACACCACTTGCAGTTCATGATCCTGCTTAGCCACTGGATGGATGCAGGAAGCTCCTTTCTGCTCATGGCAGAAGGCAATTAGTGATCACAAGAGGCTTTAAGTATTTACTCACAAAATATTATCAGACAGTACCCAAAGCACAGGAGGGGTTGCTGTTGGTGGTCTCAAAGCCTTTANGCCATGTGCAGGCTTGGCACAGTGTCAGGCTGGCTGTGCAGGCTGAGTGCCTGCAGGCATTGAGAGCCTGTTCCTGGTCATGGAGTTCCAGACAGGTCTAGATGCAATGAGGCAGCAGCAACAGGCATGAATACAAAAGCAGAAAGTACCTTTTGTTCCCTGCTCATCCCTTTTGATCAATATAGTCCCAGACTAATGGATCTTTGAACACAGAATAGCCAATCAGGATGTCAATTAGCCAAGCCTGATCATATTAGGTGAAGCCATAGATTTGTTTTACCCATATTTGGGCAGAGCACAGCCTTGCACAAGGCAACCCTGTGTGTCTTGTTTACCACAGGCTGCAAAACAAGTCTGGGCAAGCCACAGTCCTCAGACTCAGCGGCTCCAGGTTCTTTGTCCTCTTTCCCGTGGTTGCTTCTCTCCATAGCAGAAGGGGGAAGAGAAGCAAAAGATGTCTGGGCAAGCCAGGACATGGATAAGCCTATTTTGGCCTGCTTAGGTCTACCACGACAACTACCTTAAGTGTCTTACTCCAGTGGAGCATCACTCACTTCCAAATAGACCCCTTTAAGGTCTTGCCTGTGTTCCCTTTTATCCTGCATGAGTAACTATTCCCTTTAATGTAATGTGCTATGAAAATGGCACTTAGAGACATGGTTTAGGGGTGGACATGTCAGTGTTAGGTTGAGTAGGTCTTAACAGTGATCTTAAGAGTCTTTTTGAACCTAAATAATTCTATGAAAACATTTCTCTTCAGATAGGGAAGCAGACAGTAAAAAATGCAGACAACTGTCCCTGTTCTTGATCAAAGGACCACATCAGCTTTTTTTCACTTCAGAAAAAATGAAAATGAACACACAATTACTACTGGAAAAAGAGGCAAATCCCTTCTCATTTTACTCCATTTGGCCACTTATTTCACTCTTGGATGCAACATAGCCATACTTGAACTGTCTGTGAAACATCCTAGTGTCAGTAT
Source organism: Semnornis frantzii (assembly GCA_013399775.1). Lineage (NCBI taxonomy): Eukaryota > Metazoa > Chordata > Aves > Piciformes > Ramphastidae > Semnornis > Semnornis frantzii. The sequence continues at coordinate 14,721 of VWYK01007282.1, read as the reverse complement.
GCATCTGTCTGGGCTCAAAGCAGTAACCAGGGAATGGGAGACATAAAATCAAAGTTCTTCAGGTTGAACAAGTATTCACATTACCAACACATTTTGAAATGGGTCTTCTCCCAGCTGCCTAGTTGCTCAGAGCTCTGAAATGAAAACGCCGAGTCTTTCATTGAGGCTAATGTGCTCTGAAGGAATTAATGTCATTTCTACATTAAACAGAGAGCCTTCAACAGAGGCCAGGCAGAGATTAGGCATTTCTTCCCAGTCTCCAAATCACAAAAGCAGCAGAACAGGCAATCAGCCTGCTTCTGAGTGTAAATGGGGAAAACTAAGTAAAAGCATTAGACATTTTTTGCTCTAATGAACGTGTTGCTTTTAGACATCGAGGGTGAGGTTCAGTTGTCATGGATGGCCACAACAGGCCCAAATAGGCAGAAACATGTCCTGGCTTGCCCAGACATGTTGTTGGGGACAGAAACTACATGAAAGGAAGATAAAAGGCCCTGATGCCCCCAAGTCACCTTCTCTCCTTCTAAACTTGCCAACAGGGTACCCCAGGTGTTTGTGCACTTGTTTGTGTTCTGCCCTGAAAAGGAAAGAGCAAGCCCTGACTTCACCTAATATGGTTGAGTTTGGCTAAGTGTCATTGTGATTAGCTGATCTGTGGCCAAAGACCCCTTAGTCTTGGGCTACATTGATAAAAGATGAGCAGGTAAACACAACATGTTCTGCCTTAGCATGCTTCTGTCTCATTGCTCTCTGCTGCTGCATCCTGCCCTGCCCCGCTAAGCTGTAAGCCAGCTCCGCTTCATAACAACGAGCCCTGATGTTGTGTATCGTGAACGCTGGGGTCACCAGAGGTTGGGGTGTGAGATGCTGGGGTCACCAGATGATGTGGAGCTGCACGCATGCCTGGGGCTGCTAGGAATGGGGTGAAGGATGATGTGAGGTAAGACGACTGTTGATACCAGTATGATACATCCAAGATCACCCCTTTATGGCAGCAAGTAGCACATACTTACACAGGAGTAGAACTGTCAGGCCACACCTTATTAATTCTCTCCTTGGTTACAGGCCACTGCTTCTAAGACTTTCTCACCCTGATAAGAACAGCCTTCCAGTCCACAGAGCTACCTCCTATCTCGCCTGACTCCCACACAGGGTAGCTGTGCTTATTGTGCTCTCATGCTGGCAGCTTCCTCCCCCTGTATCTCTTGTCCTGTTTTAGCTCTCAGTTGGTGTAACCAGAGAATGAGACCCTACACCCTGATGCTTTGGGTTTGTCTATCTGGAAACTGGCCTTGCCTCAAGTTTGCCAGAAAAAGGCTTTAATTGCCTCACGCAATAGGCTCGCTTAGCCAGAACAACATTGTACCTGCCTGCACATCTGAAAGACATCCTGCTTGCCCCTCTGCAAAGCTCCATGCTGAATCTGGAGCCAAGAGGAACCAGAATCAGATCATCTGGCTCTCTCCCAACACCCCTGATAGAGCCTGGGAAGATCTCCAAGCCTTAGCTGCCAAGAAGACACCAACAGAACTCCCTGCAAGTGTTTGGGTACTCTCTAGAAACTGTAGTTAGCCTCGGGAGTCTGGAGATAGAATTTTTGTGAGTAAATACTCAAAGGCCTCTTTTGCAAAACTCTGAACTCTTAAGTGAATCTGAATGCCTTCTGCCTTATGCAGGAAGGAGCTTCTCGAGTCCCTCTGATGAGAAAGGAGTATAATCGACCACAAGGGCCTCTTCTCAGTTCTAATGGTTTAATGTTTGCTGTGTTACTGTTAGTTATTTCCTAAGTGTCCAGTTTACCTTTTGTACAATGTTTCCATGACTGCTGCAAAGAAGCTGTTATTAAAAGTTGTGGCCAGCAGTGAGATTCCTGACTATAAAGATTAATAATATTCATTTTTAAAAATACCATCTCACAGCCATACCTACCACTACATCAGTTTAGGTTTAGTGTTGGAGAACTGGCATTTGGGTAGACTCTAACAATCTGCATACTGTCTGTTTAATGCTTTCCAATTCCTTATTTGACAAAGCTAATTAAATCTAAAAAAAAAAAAAAATCCAATTAGCCTCCCAATTTCTGTAAGTCATAGATCTAAAATTTACCATACCACAATTTTAAATGGGTAATACTTTCTGAAGCATACCTTATGTCACACTATTCTTTGCCCAATTGACTTTTTCTATCTCATCATTCTATCCTCATAAAACTGAATAAAAGAGACTAAGATTTAGAATATCAAATCATTAACATATTCAAACAGTATTATTTTTGGTATCCCCTTAACAGTAAGCAACCTCCTCCGCTCAGAATCCCTTACATAGAGGAGATGTACAGGCAACTGTAAGGTGAACACAATGCCAAGAATGCTATAAGTAGAAGGAAATTTTTAAAAGGTAAAGGGAAGTAAAAGAATCTCCAATTTTGCAAATTGAGGCACAAAGAAGAAAACTGCCTTAGAGCTCAAAAGAACTTTTTCATAGAGTAAGGATTAAAGCTTAATTATGCTTCACAGCCAACAACCAAAAGCAGTATGTATGCAAATTACGTATCCCAAGTTCTCCCTTCCCTTCTCTTTCTTCCTATTCTAGCAGGCTTTTGGCACAGCCTTTGGTTCAGAGTTATTTGAAGACTTTTTAGAGTACTTCTGCAAAAATGCAGTGGCTCTTGCAGGTTTTTGCAGAAGCCACAGATTTTAGTTAGACCATTGCTGTGTGTCTCAGTTTAGCTTCACATTATACGATGCCTTTTGTCTTTTCTGTATGAAACCACTTCTCTTTAGACAGTTCTTAAACCTACCTGCATTCCCTCCTGACTAATACATCTGCAAATACCTTTTAGCCACCAAGTACATATTCCTAGGGACAGGAGGGAAACATATAAAACCTCTTCCCTCCTTAGAGAGAAGTGTGTCAATCCCAACACATATATCCTGATTTTCATTATTAACTCCTCTAAGTAGCTATCAGCAGTAGCCACTGTCTCATGTACAACAACAAGATTAATCTTGATTTCATTGGTCCAGGTGACATAAAGACTAACCCACAACTGCAAACTCTTCTCAGACCAAAACTCAATTGTTTAATTCACAGGGTATTGCATCTTTCTTGAAAGACAAGCAATGAATGGTTACTACAAACACTTCAGGATAAAAAAGTAATTAATGGATAAATAGAGAAATAAATAAAATTGAAAATAAAAACACCTCCAAATGATTCAGATATGGTCCCAAAAACTTCCATTTCTGACAATCTGTCTGTTCAGAAAAGAAACTACTGGTATTAAAGGGTCTGAAACAAAGCTTTACCCAATGATTCTACTTGCACTTCAGAAATTAATGCAAGATATTTCCTTGGACTCACATCTAGAGCTTAGAAACAATAAAATGCAAGCCAGCATAAATTGCCCCCAGCACAGGAAGGACATGGAACTGTTGGAGTGGGTCCAGAGGAGGCCACCAAGATGCTGAGAGGGCTGCAGCAGCTCTGCTGTGAGGACAGGCTGAGAGAGTTGGGGCTCTGCAGCCCGCAGAAGAGAAGGTTTCCAGGAGACCTTAGAGTAGCCTTTCAGGATCTGAAGGGGGCTCCAGGAAGGCTGGGGAGGGACTATTGACAAGGTCTGGGAACGGCAGGACAAGGGGAATGGGTTTGAAGTGTGAGAGGGGAGATTGAAAGTGGATGTTAGGAGGAAGTTGTTTGCAGTGAGGGTGGTGAGACACTGGCACAGGTTGCCCAGGGAGGTTGTGGCTGCTCCCTGCCTGGAGATGTTGAAGGCCAGGTTGGAGGAGGCCTTGAGGGAGCTGTGCTAGTGGGAGGTGTCCCTGCCTATGGCAGGGGGTTGGAACTGGATGATCTTTGAGGTCCCTTCCAACCTTACCATTCTATGATTTCCTTTAGATCCTGTGGTTTGCCAGATATACAGCTACATCTTTATAACTCAGATCTCCTTTCCTCATACTTCAGCCTGCCTTTAACAGCTTACAAAATGCTTTGGAACTGCAGAAATGCTAATTACTCTAGCTTTATTCGTTATACGATGAATTAGCAGCACCTCACTAAATATACACCAACTTTCAGGATTTACTTGTCAAAAGAAATAAGGATCTTTTCAATAAGGGTTATCTACCACCATTTTCTGAGATGATCTGATATAGTCAGTTTACTGAGCTACTTTACAATCAAAGGGGTCCAAAGAAAAGGAAAAAAAAGGTGTGGGCATGGAGAAAAATAGTTCTTAATGTAGTAAACTGGAGTCCATGGAGCTCTGCCTGGGGATGGATGGTGAGGCAATGGAGAGTTTATGGATGAGGATTAAACTGAAGACAGGCAAAGGTACTGTGAAAGCCCAATAACTCTATTGTCTCAAAAGAATGTGTGACATATCTGGTCTGAATAGACAGGGCAGAGGCTTTGACTGCCCTTAATGGTTCTCCAGGAGAGCTCCAGCCGGGCAGAAGGGCTCAGCAATGAGAAGAGGTCATTTCTGTGCAGATGGGGATTCTCTTTCCTTATTTTAGAGCCACTACAACAGTGCCACAAAAAGGCTGCTGACAGTCATTGCACTGTAGGGAACTGGCATACATCTCTCCATGATCACTACCTTCCCACCCAGACCAACAAATGGGTACAGAAGGACCACAATTTCCAGGGTCCATGTGCTGCATCCACTGCAGAAGACCCTGCTGCAATGTACACCTACCACCAAAAGACTTAGGCTATCCCTGTGAAGACATTCCTAGATCCAAGGAGTGGTGAAAGTTTTCATTTTTTCTCTTACTTCTTAGTGCACTCTGTCTGTCTTTTCGCCTCTTTTTCTTTCTGTTTTCTCTCAGCTCAGGTCCAACCAAGAGTCCAGAGTACAAATGACCTAGAATATCACTTTGATCTAACAAACATAACTCATCAGCCTTTCAGTGTCAGTTCATCATCATTTACTCCAATAGAAAATTGACTCTTAGCACCCCATCCTCCCCAGCCACTGCCCAGGGTTGGAATGGGATATTGGGCCATGACAGGTAACAACACAGCATCATAGACACCATAGTTGGTGGCTCATATTGAAACACCCTGGTTCTCATGGGAGATTTCACCCATGCCATACAGCAGGGCATAAGTAATCCAGAGGATTCCGGCATAGCATCAAAGACAATTTCTTGATGCAAATGACAGAAGTTGCACAGGCAAAGGACAAAATTGTTTTATTTTCATTATAGATTCTTCGCATATTAAAGACACCTCACACTCAATGTCCCACTTTGCAGTGGTTCCACTTTGTGATAAACGGCTCAAAAAAGATGCCAAAAGCTACTGCTACAGCTTTAGTTTTCTCTCAGCTGAGTCATGCAATTAATGGACTATTTTAAGCCTGCCAAGTCAGCACACAGCTATCCCTATAATTCAACACAAGGTTTCCTAAGTCTCGATAAAATAGAATTTAAATGTTATTAAATGCATTCCAGGTAATCAGCTCCTGGCTACTTATCCTGGTTAAGCTGACAATCCTGTTTTCTGAATTCTGATAAAGTAGTGCCAGCTTCAATGCTCTACATTTGCACAAGAGCAAAACCACCTTGGTGTTAGCAATCTGTACTTCCCGACAGGGACAGCTGATACATTCTTCAATTGATGCCCCCCAAAAAAGCACAGACCTGAAGAAGGTAGTATTTGCTCATCCTAATCCTGATTCCCTCCATGTGGAAAGCCAGTTGTCTGCATTAGGACTCTTCGATAAAAAAGGAACTGAAGAGGGAAGCTTTTCTCTCAGCTCTTAATCTTGACAAACATAACAAAACAAACATGCAGAGAGAGAGTGTGTGTGTGTGTGTGTGTGTGTGTGTGTGTGTTTTAAAAGTTCAAATTCAAGTGTGCTATCTCTCAGTGTGTGTAAAATGATGATACATGCCACAAATTTTCCTCAAAGCACTACAGAAGTAAGTTAAATTCTGTTAAATGTTTTGTTGTTTGGTTTTGTTTGTTTATTGTTTTGGTTGGGGAGTTTTGTTGGTTTGGGTTTTTTGTGGGGTTTTTTGTTTGTTTTTTAAATTTTCTTCCATCTCACTCTTTCCTGCATGATGTATTTACCAAGAGGTACATTTGCAAGAGGTACATTTTACTAGAGGTACATTTGCAAGTGTAATCAGGGATGCTAGACAGATTTGAGCTCACTAATTTTTTGGGCATAAGAAAATTTCAGCGCAGTCAGTAAACAAACCCCCAATTGCCTTTGGACCATACTGTCACTGACTTCAGTTTTGCACAGCAACATAACAAGTAATATAAGGATGATCAGGATAGCCTAATGGGAAAACAAAAGTCTGATTTGCCTGCTTTCTTATTTGCCAGGAAATTAAAACAGGATGATTACTTAGGTAAATAGCAAGGTTTAAAAAACATCATCCTACAAAGAAACAGATTCCATGAATGCCTAAATATATTAAATTAAAAAGAAAGAGAAGTATAGTCAGTGAAACAATCACCTGCATTTCAATCCATGCTAATTTTATTACACCTGTGAAATTAACATAATGTCATGTTTCAAAACTGATGCTTGCTTTGGTTTTTCACCATCATTACAGCACAGCTATTAGGGATGATATTACACAGTGCTGTAGATGAAAGACAGGGAAAGGGCCTGGGGTAACTGCTCACATTATTGCAACAGCTAAGGACAATTAACCAATCAATTCTTTATGTTCTCTTTCATTCCCCAAATGCAACATGGCAACGTTTAGAAACAAACACCACTGTTCTAAATTTGTCACTAGGTAAATAAGTCACCAGAGCTTCAGTCAGTAAAGGAGATTCTGTGTCTTAAGAACTTCATTCTGCTTTTCCCTCTTTTCCTTTCTTTGTTCCTGTCGGTAATGAGGATTCTTTCAGAAGACAAAGGGATTTATTCTCTTTATTCATTAACCAGCAGACACAACAGGACACTGTGGTGGAGGCACTAAGTTATCTCCTGCATCACCCATAGCCCAGTGATAAGCTCCTGCAAGAAGATGGTTTTTACTACTCTTGCTAATAATCCATCACAGCCATAAAAAGAATAAGTATTTGGCTTGGATTTATTTCATTCATAAAGGAACTCGAGGGAGAATAAAACATAAACAAAGAAACTCTAGCCACAACTTTTGTGTGTGTGACTGTGCATGAGATCACTCCCAGGATGTATCTTCGAGAATGCTTTTGCACATCTGCACTTCATTTAATAAAATGCTTATAATAAATACCCATGTAATGCCAACAGCACTCCTCATTTTGAATGCTCTGCACTGGCACAATAATTGGAGGGAGATACTCTGACTTCTGTTTTTACCTTTTAATACAAGTCTATCTATTAACATCAAGAACAAGCACTAAACCTGGAATTATCCTTATCTAAACTCCTTAAAGAATTCTAAAAGAACATCATCTCTACTTAAAACAGCAAAAATGGTGAAAGGTGGTTAAGCAATCAAGTAATAAGAACATTTCGGGCACGGTGAGGTGTCCTGGACCACACAGGATGTTTTCTTCTAACGTTCCTGGAGCAGCCGAACATCTCAACATTTACAGGATTTCTCCTGCAACTGAAAGGCAGAGACCAGATTTGCTACAGTCTGTGCAAAACATCTGTTCTTAAACGTAATTTTGGATGCCAGGTAGTACCACCAGGGAAGAAAGTCAAGGGCTACAAGCCAAGGGCAGGCTATTTCAGTAGGACCTTCCGTACTATGGCCAAAATTTGAGGCAGCACCATCTGTTCTGAAAGCAGAGAACAAGATTTTGGTTTCTTTGTTTGCTGCCTGGTTTCCCTTCAGCCCTCAGCTTAATGTTTTCTTGACCTGTGACACTGCAATACCATTCTAGCTTTGCCATGTATGTGGTACATACAACAGGGAACAACCTTATCTTTCTCCAGCAGTTTTGCATTATCCAACTCATAGCAAGGAGTAACACTACAAATTAAATGGCAAAGACACAACACATTATTTACCATGTAAAGCACAGGGATTTTTCCATTGTGAAAACTGCATTAATGAAATCCACAGAACTAAGTCCCCTAGCTTGTGCCTCAAAAACTAATGCCAAAGAATTTATTTATAATTCATATCTATTTCAGAAGACTAACAATTACCAGACTTCAACAACACCTCTTTGGAGACTATGGACATGTAAAATGTATAAAACTGAGCTGGTTTGAGGCTAATTGGAATATTTTAATGAAAAAAATAGATTAGAGGCTGTGAAAAACAAACACTGCTGATGTCTACTTCACTGATAGGCTTGCTGAGACGTATAAAAACAAGGACACAAATATCGGTAAGGCAGAGAGTCTTTCTCTCTGGGAGCTGCTGTGTCTGCTGACCTTCTGCTATGCAACCTCACTAACCACTCTGCTCCTAAGCCCCCTTGCCAATCCTCCAAACTCACCTTGCACGTAAGGCAGACCCTGGGGTAAGGCAGAGGGGTGGAAAGAAGGTGGAAAGGTGGTTGGGAGCCCCTCCTGAGGTCTCTGATTTCAAACCAAAACTAACCAGCACATCTCACCCAAATCCATTCTGCTTTTCATTGTGATTGTTCTCCTCTACACTTCCCTGCTTATCTTTTCCCTCCTCCATGTTCCCTCATCCAAAATAAATGTGAACTCCAGATATTCACTCTGGAAATAAAGGTGTGTGTGTGGAAATTCCCTCTTATTTTAAAGCAATATCACAGTACTGCAGTATAAAAGGCCTCTAAGCTTAAGCATAACAGGTAGTTAGCACTCATACTGCTGCATCAAATATCCTCTGTTTTCTATGATTAAAGACAGACTCCACCTACAATGCAACATCTTCTACTTTAGAATACTCAGGAAAAATATTAACTTCCTTATTAAATGTTACAGATAACAAGACATTGTTCTCTCAGCCCCTTTATTTCTCTAATTTGGAAACAAACAAACAAAAAAGAAGTTATAGTTGTGTAACAGTAAAACTTGTTTCTTCCTTGATTACTGTGGTACACTCACTGGAGTTTAAATTGCATTTTTTTCCCTTCAGAGACACTACAGACCCCTTTACTGAATTAGTTTGTGCTTCCTCCTGTCACTGATCAAGATGTGGCCAGTTTAGAAAAATGATGTCTCTCATATTTCAAGTATTTCATGTTTATATTAAGTTTGCTGGGCAGCTGTTCACAATCAAATATCAAGACTGATTTCAACTCCTTATAAGAAATATAAAGTGAATTAAGTGAACTGCTAAGGAAACCATCATGGAACACCATCTGCCAGTCAGGTCAATAAATCATTACTTTCTGCTCTTGACTTCAAACTAACATTCTCCAAAGCAGTTCTATAATTTACATGAGAAAACAGGTTCCTCAGAAGGACTTACTAGTTTGTTCTGTGATTCTGTGATCAAGAGGCAGAGATCATCAGGGGCTGGAAGGGAGCTCAAAAGCTCATCCAGTCCAACCCCCCTGCCACAGTAGGATGTCCTATACCAGCTCACACAGGAACACATACAGGTAGGTTTTGAGTATCTCCAGAGAGGGAGACTCCGCAGACACCCTGGGCAGCCTGTGCCAGTGTTCCATCACTCTCACAGTAAAAAATTCTTTCTCATGTTTAAATAAAACTTCCTATGCCTCAGTTTCCACCTATTGCCCCTTGTGCTGTCATTGAGCACAGAGCCTGGCTCCAGCCTCGTGGCACTCACCTTGCACATCTTTATACACACTGATGAGGTCACCTCTCAGTCTCCTCTCCTCCAAGCTAAAGAGCCCCAGCCCCCACAGGCTCTCCTCCTAAGAGAGCTGTTCCATTCCCTTCAGCATCTTTGGGGCTCTGTGCTGGACTCTCTCCAGCAGTTCTGTGTCCCTCTTGAACTGGGGGGCCCAGAACTGGACACAGTACTCCAGATGTGGCCTCACCAGGGCAGAGTAGAGGGGCAGGAGAACTTCTCTTGACCTACTAACCACAGTTACACTCCAGAATGGCATTGGCCTTCCTGGCCACAAGAGCACTCTGCTGGCTCATGCTCAACCTCCCATCAACTAGGACCCCAGATCCTTTCTCCCTTTGCTGCCTTCCAGAAAGGTCAGTCCCCAACCTACACTGATACCTGAGGCTGCATAAGAGGGTACCTTATGTACCTGATGTACCTTAATACATCAAACATTGGCACATTGTAAAGGGAAGGAAGGACTGAAGGGAAGGATACTAGTGTAGCTCTGTGTGGTTTTGAAGAATATTCTCACACAGAAATAACATCTTCAGAAGATGCATGAAAAATATCTGAGTGAAAACCTGACAGAAAACAGAATCTCATACTTAGAAAAAAACTGGGGAAGAATTCCATAAGACTAGAGAGAAGAGGGCTTCAAGAGATCTCTCAGATGACCTGTGAGAAAAATAGACACAGAGTGTAGGGATGTTGTCAGGTAAAAGTCACACTCCATCTGGAGTTGAATGTGTCAAAGAACATGAAGAGCAACAAAGAGTTTTTACATGTTCCTGAGTACCACAGAAAATGTGGGCCCACTATGGAAAGGGACAAGGTATCTAGTGTTGACAGACATGGAAAAAATTAAGGTAGTTAGTGACTGCCTCACCTTCATCTTCACTGACAAAATTCACCCTCGGGAATCTAAGCATCTGACACCAGAAAATCATGGATCAAGACAGACCTATCCTTGGTGGAGGAGGAGGTGGTAAAGGAACATTTGAACACACAAGTCCATGTGTCCTGATGGAATGCTCCTGGCCAGTGTCACTGAGAAGCATGGAAAGCCTTACACACATGCCTGTTCATCAGTACATACAGAACATTTACTAACAGCGATGTATTTGTAATGTTTAGAATTTATTTCCAGAATTGTTAAAAGAATTTCATCAATAAATAATGAAAACAGGGACTGCAGGGGGAAAAGAAAAACTAACGTCCTTGTCAGTTGCCATAATTAAACTGTACCATACACAGAAAGTGGCATAATATTACTTCCATTTACCCAGATACTTGGACTTCTCTGTTTTTCAGATAGAATGTTTTGTTGCTAAAAATATAGTCAGCCACACATCAAGGGATTGTTTTCCCTAAGAGCTTGACAAGCAAGCCATCTAACTTCCTCCATAATCTACTACAACAGACACCTATCATTATTTCTGTCCTTTTCATTCTTTAAAAGCAGAGCAAATCTATGATACTTTCTTAGAATAAATAATATCAAATATTTTGTCTGATATGACTCGCAGAAGTTTTTCTCAAGTTTAGCAATGACATCCAGAATCAACGCCTGCAACATAATTGTTTGATTAAGATTTTAAGTATTATTTCCATGGTCAAAGATCTCTTGATTAATTATTGCTGAAACTTCAAAATAGATTAAATTAAACCTTGGCAGTTTTTGACACTTATGACCTCTAAATTACACCATGTAAACTTCCTACTGTGATTTGAATGCCAACTGAGATTCACAAACATGCAATTTTTCAAGGTATTGGCTATTGAAGTACCAAATCTAAATTAGCCTGCATTGTTTATGGACAACTACATGTCTGATCAGTCATTTCAGTTCTCATCTCCTACTTTTTCCATGTGAATTATACCAGATATTTTATAAATGTATTCACTCCTTTGCTAGCAATCAAATGTATATATTTTATAATTAAGTGGGAAAGTCAAATGTCTTTCAAAAACTTCTAAGCCTGCTTTATTCATACTTTGAAGGGTTTAAATGTTCTTGAAATTTTAAATTATTTGCATATAGAGGACATATTATAATAATAATTCAAGTAGGGCCTGATTTCCTTCTATGACAACATGATCCACTCAATGGATGAGGGCAAGAGTGTAGATAGTGTTTATATGGACTTCAGGAAAGCATTTGACCTTGTCTCCCACAGCATCCTCCTGGAGATGCTGGCTGCACGCAGCAGTGTTGATTTGCTTTAGGACAGGAAGGCTCTGCAAAGGGATCTGCACAGGCTGGACCCCAAGGCTAACTGTATGAGGCTTAACAAGGTCAAATGCTAGCTCCAACAGGGTTGACATCCTGGCTGGAGTCTGTTATAGACCACCCAACAAAGAAGTTGATTTATTACTCTTTAAGCAGCTAGAGGCTGCCTCAAGATCACCTGCCCTTGTTCTTGTGGGTGACTTTAACCTGACAGACATCTGCTGGGACTCTGCAGAGAAGAGGCAGTCTAGAATGTTCCTAGAGTGCATGGAGGACAGCTTCTTATCTCATGAGCCCACCAGGAGTAGCTTGGGCACACTGACAGTTCTTGTCTCCATAGCTGAGATGTCAAATCAGATTAGCAGCAACAGGGTTATGATAGAGAATGGACATAGAAAGATGAGGCAATAAACAGCATGGGGAAATTTTCAATTTGCAGTGCTACTGAGACAGACACTTCAGGGGTAGTTTTTTAGTAAGTATCAAGGCATTGCTACAGGATTTGGTCAGTTGACTTTGATAAAGGGTTTATGTTAATAGTGATCACATTAGCATTTTTTTATTCAAACAGTGATGGCAGTTGGGCTGGTTGCCATACAGTTAACGACTGTATCATGGCAAAACCAACCAACAAAGTGAATAAAAATTAATCACTGGCCACTCTACTGACAGCCAGGCTGTAAAGAAGAGAAATTTTAGAACAACCAATTATTTCTGTGCCTGGCAAGATCATGGAGCAGATCCTCCTGAAGGAGGAAGCTGTAGGGAAGAGATGACATCCAGAAGGACTGGACAGGCTTGAGAGGTGGGCCAGAGCAAACCTCAGGAAGTTCAACAAAGCCAAGTGCAAGGTCCTACACGTGAGTCGGGGCAATTCCAAGCACGAATACAGGTTGAGTGAGGAGTAGGTTGAGAGCAGTCTCAAGGAGGAGGACTTGGGGGTGTCAGTTGATGAAAAACTCAAAATTAGTCAGCTACATGCACTTCCAGCCTGGAAAGCCAACTGTATCCTGGACTGCATGAAAAGAAGTGTGACCAGTAGGAAGAGGGAAGTGATTCTGCCCCTCTGCTCTTGGGAGACCCCCACATCAAATACTGCATCCAGTTCTGGTGCCCCCAGCATAAGAAGTACATGGAATTGATGGAATAGGTCCAGAGAAGGGTTGTGAAGATGATCAGAGGACTGAAGCACAGGGAGCGAACAGGGGGGAGGCAAAGAGGGGTAGAGGCCACACTGGTGCCAACTCCAGGGGTCACATGGAAGACCCCCAGAAACCCACTTACACAGTGTTAATGAAAGCCAGGTGGAGCTGTGATAAATGAGCAGCACAAAAATGCAGAGTTATGCCTTCTCAGAGAGGCAAAAACACCACAGACCACACAACACACTGGAACCTGGCAGGATCCTCACATGTCTCTCCCCTCCTGTCAAACAAAAATGCAAAAACTCTTCACTGCTCCTGTTTTCTTTTTCCATTTTCCCTCTACCTCTCCCTTTTCTCCATTTTGTTTACTCCAGTCATTAATAAATAGCCTTGCCTTGATATTTGGCCTCACTTCTGCCTTAATTTTGCACATGGGAATATTTTTTGGACTGACACAATATGAGCAAGGAATTCTTTACAGTAAGGAGGGCATCACAACCCAGTATCCCCCTTACCAACCCTGGCCAGCAGGGTGGGGGTGGTCATACCGAGGTGCAGATAATTGCCTTGGAGTAAATAAAGGCAAAAGGATACCAAATGGCTAACAAGCTGGGTTTATTAGATTGGCCAGAACTTGGATGTGTAGTAAAACTTCACTTTTCCAGAATTTTCTGTCAATTAATGGTCTTTAAAATAATTAGTGCTGCAATAAAATGCAAAAATAATGAAGGTTTTTTTGTGGCAAGAACACCAGATGACTTCCTAGCATCCACTGGCAGGTGTTGCAGACAGGTTTTGTCTCTGGCATCCAACTGAAGAACAGGATAAATCACCTCTCTTGTATTCTGTGTACACATATTTTATTAGTGCCTTCAAAAGAATGTTTATAGTGGGCAAAGATCATAGGTGAAAACTGATGTCAGCCATACAAAGCTATGTCAAACTGATTTCCACTCTTCTTAGAACCATGCTTTCAAGGTATTTAAAAGCTTTGGATGTGTGGGGATGAAAAGCTTGTCCATACTGCACCAGGATTAAAATTTTATTTCCCATTATGGAAGCAGCTGAGACAAGTCTGATGGTGTTGGAAAGTCAGCTGGAATGGAAAGAGTATAGTTTGTTAGGTATTCAACAGCTCACTGGTTACTGGCAGGACTGGGTATTTTTTAGTTTGTTTTTGAAAAAATCAATACTACAGAAAAGACTACAGAGAAGTACTTTGTTTCTTGAACAAGGAACAGATGAAGTAATGCAACTACCTAGTTCTGACTCAGTTCAGCTTCCACCTGGAGATAAATATGTCAACTACAGGCAGAGAGTGCAACTGCAAAATCCTGAGCTTGAAGAACTGGCAAGGTTCCATCATCTTACTGTTAAGCACTACATAAATCTTGGTATTGAATTTGTCTTCCTTAAAAGGTACTGCAAGAAGAGATGCAGCCATCTATGACAGATACAACAAAAAACATGGACTTGATTTGGCAGATGCTCACATTTTTTGACAATTGAAGAGAGCAAGACATTCACCACAGTCAGAGATAAAGTCTGTGATATGGCTATCTCTGAACAGTCATATGAGGTATTCAGAACACCTGGAAATTAGAATATAAGGTTAAGTTTAAGTTTCTTTCAAGAGAGCAGCCCTGAGGAAAAG
>VWYK01007260.1:0-10253 GCA_013399775.1 Semnornis frantzii | reverse complement strand
CAAGGCCAGGTTGGAGGAGGCCTTGAGTGCCCTGTGCTAGTGGGAGGTGTCCCTGCCTATGGCAGGGGGTTGGAACTGGATGATCCTTGAGGTCCCTTCCAACCTTACCATTCTAGGATTCTATATTATATATGTGTGTATGTGGCAGTGATTAAAAGCAGAAGATGATTAAATCCTTTGCTACAAGTGCTGTGCTACTTTACTAAGCACATCATGCATACTCATTAGTTCTTTGATGCTACTACAGAACATCAAATAGCACCATGAGTTGTGAGCTTTTTTTTTTTTCTTAAGTTTCCTGCTGAAACTCTTGTGTGTCAAGGTCTAGTATTTATTTGTCCTTAAATATTAATCTGGGCAGTGTAAAAGGACTATGCACTTCCCTCAGCCTTTCACAGGGTTGAGTGAGTTCTTTACAAGTTGATGGGAAAGGTAGAAAGGTGCTTCCCTCTCAGAATCATCCAAGTTGGAACACCCCCTCAGGATCACCAAGTCCAACCTATAACCCTACTCTACAAGATTCACCTTAAACCATATCGCTAAGCACCACATCCAAACCACCCTTAAACAAGGGTGACCCACCCACCTCCCTGGGCAGCTCATGAGTTCTCATCCTTCTTCTTTTTACCTGGCATAGAAGCAAACCTGTTGCAGAATAATTTGGTGTTGGGTATTTTTTTAAGCACAGAAGGCAGCTGTGGATTTAGGTTATTTCACACAACAGTATTCCTGAACACTGGAAGAAGGCTTAGTAAACTGGAATTTATAAATACAGATTTCTCATGGTTTCTTATTTGGTACTACACAGATTAATGTGGGTATTGGACAAGAATGACAGGTGAGTTTAATGCAAATACAAAAGGAGTGTGGAAGTCGTTATCAAAGGTGAACAAAGCTGTAGAAAGTAGTCTCAAGAGAACACACTGGCAAAAGCACTTCATAAAGAATCCAAATTTTCCATGTGTGGTGTTAGCATTTCAAGAGACTCATTGAATAGCTTAGGTTGGAAGGGTTCTCTGGAGGTCACCTAGTCCAGTACTCTGCACAAAGAGGGTTGAATACTGTTCTTTCAAACTAATCTGAGTTTAGACAGCCCTTTTCACTCCCTCATCTGAGGGAGGGTGGTCTGCCTAGAGAAAAAGGGTAGTGGGCTAAGGGTTTCTGTGTTATTTTCATTTCCTCAGATTGTATTGACTTTCACTGAACATTTCATTGTTTCTCTGCAGGAGAACTCCAGTCTTTGTAATCTCTTACTGACCTCATTACCATCCCCACTGTTCTCTGGAGTTCCTACGACTTTGCAATTAGATGAAGGTGCAGAAACAATAAACATAAAATATTTAGCAAGTCCTTTGTAAAGAAAATGAATATAATGAAAAGAATGACCTTACTGAAGTGCACGTAATTAACACTTTGACAGTAAATTTGATTATAACTCATGATTTCCAGGGCAGAGGAGAGGTTGCCAGACCTTTCCTGCAGAAGGCAAAGAGGATAATGATGATGCCAAGGATCCTCAAAGGGTGCAGAGGACTGTGTAGTTGTTAATGTGTCACATAACTGTCGTGGTAGGCCTAGGCAGGTCAAATTGGGCTTGTACCTCTCCTGGCTTGCCCAGCCATGGTTTTCTGCTCTCCCTCCTGCTCTTTTGGGGAGAGCAACCACAGGAAAAGGAACAAAGAGCCTGGAGCCACTAAGTCTGGGGTCTGTGGCCTGCCCAGCAACTGCAGTAAACAAGGTGCACAGGGTTGCCTTGTGCAAGGCTGTGTTCTGCCCAAAGAAGGCTAAAGCAAGCCTATGGCTTCACCCAAGATGGGCAAATCTTGGCTAACTGCCATTGGATTGGCTATCCTGTGTCCAAAGGCCCATTGGTCTCAGGCTGTATTGGATCAAAGGAGATGAGCAGGGAGCACAGTGTGTGCTTTGCCATTCCAAGCTGTGCCTGCTGCCTCCTTGCTCCTGAGCTGAGGCTCTGATCCCTCCACGCATTGGGCCTGCACAGCCGGCGTGACACCGTGCCCAGACTGCACAGCGCAAGACATCTGCCTGCACCTGGAAGCCTTCTGCCCAGGGGGAAGCCCTGCAGAGAACACAAATCATCCAGAGAGCCAGGAACAGGCCAGAGATCGTCTGCCTCCTTTCCCCACAAGCCTGGGGAGACTCTAAAGCCTCTGACGCCTACCGACAGCAACCCTGCTACGAGCCTTGGCTACTGTCAGATAGAATTCTGTGAGTAAATACCCAAAGCCTCTTGGAATTATTAATTGCCTTCTGCCCTAAGCAGAGAGTTGCTCCTTGTGTCCATCTGGTGAGCAAGCGGCGTGCTGGCCGCAAGCGGTGTGCTGACCGCAAAGCTTCTCTGCCAGTTTAAATCCAGTTCCATTCATGTTTCTATCTAATAGTTATCTCTGGATCCTGTTATAGCCTGTACATAGTTTCCATAATGTTGCAAAGAGCCTATTATTGTTATTATTAACTGGTGATGGGGGTGATGCAAGTTCTGAATATTTAATATTAATAAACTGTTCATAATTTTAAATATCATCTCACAGTAATTAAATTACCCCATCCCCGTTACAATAACACAAGAGCACACTTTACACTGGTTGGTGTTTGACAGGAGGGGACAAAACGAGAGGAAGAATGCCTCTCACTGTCTCTCCTAACTCTTGCTTCTACACTGAAGTAGTTTTTAAGGCAACTGGCTCTTCCATGTGATGCTGGAAATAATTGATATAAATCCAGAGCAGAGGCAAAACTAACCTCTAGTAACTCCAGCAGCGGGTCTGAGATTAGGACAAAGGCTGACAAAGAGTCTCAGAGAAGAATTGAAGTGAAGGAGTTCCTCATGCTTTAGGTGTTTGTTTAGCTGATAGTTGTTGACTGGACGGAAGTACTTCAGAGAAGTGAGAAAATCAAATAGGAATGACTGAAAGTCTTCTTACAAATACACCTAAAAAAGGGAATTCTGAAAGACACTCAAGCTTTTTATAATGAAGATTTATTTCTGCTACAATTCTCCCTATTAGATCCTAATAATAGTTTAAAAGCAAAAGACTCTGGAATATATCTTTGTACAAGCACACACATCTAATCTGAATTGATACCAAATGGTACCACAGTTGAAGAACAGACAGTCTAACCAACGGAGCAGCAGTTAGAATAACTCTACATCTGCCAGTCCTGTTTCATAAATGCTTCCTTGCTTGCTCCAGATCTACACTCTGCTATAGTTTTTCACACACCTCGTGGCTCCTGGGATTTCCTTTAAGGTGAGTCAGCCCTTTCTGACACAGAATCAAGGCTAATTTTGAAGAAACCATGCTCTACAGACAGCATGGATGAGATTGCCCCCTCTGTGCTGTAACAATTCCCCAGCACTACTACCACAGGTTTGCTGCCTTCAGGTGCTGCTATGGTGCCATGCCTGAAGAAGTACAGCACAAACCCTTGGGATTATGCCACGACTTGAGCAGTTATTCTGAATCATTGTGACGATTTGGGAGTTCCCAGCTCCCCACACTTGTAAAATGACCCAGACTAGAACTCAGCTGGCTGGAAGTTAAGAGATGAAGCTCTATTTACAGCTCAGCACAATGTACAAGCAAATATATACACTATAGACAGGAATAGTTACAGACATATACAAGTTTAAGGTAATACAGACACACAACTCCCCTCCCAGAAATCAGAGACCCCAGGAGGGGCTCCCAACCACCCTTCCACCTTCTCCCCACCCCTACACCTTACCCCAAGGTTTGCCTTACACTCAAGGAGGATCAGCCGGAGAGGATTAGAAGAAAAGTGGTTAGTGAAGTTATTCAGCAGAGAGGAGAAGCCAGAGCTGCTAGAGAGCCCAAGAAGTCATGCCCTGTGACACCCAGACTGCCCACTCGAGACACTCTCTTATTTTTTTGTTTTGGGTTCCTTTTCTAAACATCTTAGCAAGCCTAGGAGTGAAGCAGACATCACCATTGTTTTCCTTCACAGCCTGTAGCATAATTTTCTCTATTAAAATATTCCAATTAGCTCAAAACAGCACAATCATATAAAGAAATAAAAATACCAGTGTCTTGGGATCTAAGCAAATGATGTTACACAACACAGATCCAGCCAGTCTGCTGTATAAAGGCCAAGTGATGTGAATGATGACCACTCTCCACCTCTTGGCCTGAAGATCAGGATAAACTCTCTGGAGGCAATGCCTTAGGCAGTATAAATGTCATTGCTTCCACATCAATTTTGTTATCTACAGATGGTCTAAAGTGTTCTTGCAACATAGGCATTATCTTTTAGCAGAAGCATAAGGGGCACAATATTTAGAATCAGTGGGCCATGTAAACTGCAGGTAACACAGCAGACACAATCACAGAATTAACCATGTTGGAAAAGACCTTCATGATCATCGAGTTCAACCTAACACCTAATTAACTAACTCATGGCACTAAGTGCCTCATCAGCCTCCTCTTAAACACCTCCAGGGATGGTGACTCCACCACCTCCCCAGGCAGCCCATTCCAATGCCAATCACACTTTCTGTGGAGAACTTCTTCCTAATATCCGGCCTGAACCTGCCCTGGTGCAGTCTGAAACTGTGTCCTCTTGTTCTGTTGCTGGTTGCCTGGGAGAAGAGCCCAACCCCACCTGGCTACAACCTGTTTTTGAGGTACTTGTAGAGAGCAGTAAGGTCTCCCCTGAGCCTCCTGTCTCCAGGCTGCACACCCCCAGCTCCCTCAGCTGCTCCTCACAGGGCTGTGTTCCAGGCCCCTCACCAGCCTTGCTGCGCTTCTCTGGACATGTTTCAGCACCTCAACATCTTTCTTAAATTGAGGGGCTCAGAATTGGACACAAATTATCATAAACTGAAGAATGCCAATTCATTTACAGCAGTTCAGAGACTAGGATCATGATAGTCACCTCAAGACCAGTGATGTGTTGCCACAGATACAAATAAATATTATAGATGTCTGCATTTCATGCAGAAGAATTTTGTCAGTTGCTCATGAGGAGCTGTCAGTAAGACTGCAGGAAAACACAATGATTGTGAAAACAATTCCAGCATGCTTCTAAAAATAAAATGTTTCAAAACTTTTTTTTTGTTGTTGTTGCTAGGAGATATAAAAATATAGGAGGTTAAGAATGCAGTTATTTGAAGGGCAACAGAAGTAGTTGGATTTACATCAATTATTGACAATATTGAGGATTATACAAATATATTATTACTATAATGATGGACACAGCCTGGCTGGTTTTGACAACAAAACACATAATATGTTTTTTATAGAATCATAGAATTAACCACATTGGAAAATACCTCTAAGAGCATCGAGTCCAACCTAACACCTTCTAATTAACTAAACCACAGCACTGAGTGCCTCATCCAGTCTCCTTTTAAATACCTCCAGGGATGGGGACTTCATCACCTCCAGGAGAAGCCCACTCTCATGCAAACCACTCTCTATGTGGAGAACTTCATCCTAACATGCAGCCTGAACCTGTCCTGGCACAGCTTGAGGCTGTGTCCTCTTGTTCTGACAGTGGGTGCCTGGCTGAAGAGACCAATCCTCACTCAACAAGTACTTCAAATAGCAAAAGTTGACAAATGAAGCATGAAAGGAGGTTTGAAACTCATTCAGTGGCACCTGCACAGGTGACATTGTCAGATTCAGAAGGACATTGATGCATATTTTCTTAAGGTATTTCCTTTATTCCCAATGCAGCAATGAAACTCAGGAAGAATAGTTGAAAATGTAGAAAATATGCTCAAAAAGCTTGAACTTCGATAAAAAAATCCTTATTGGCAGTTCATAATAATAATGTTAATCTTGGGGTTTATAAGAAAATAGAAAATTAAGAGTGGGTTTGTTTTTTTCTTTTTTTTTCATTACTAATTGTTGAGGGGGAAAAAAAATATTTATTGCCTATATTTCACAGGCAACTTATTTGGTCTTGAAAGTTCTCAAGTTTTTGATTACTTTTCCTTCTTTGTCAAAAAATTTGCAGAATTCTAGGACTTATTTTGTCTGCCCTGCTTTGTGGAAATGTCAAAGTACACCTTTTAATGACCATATTTTTCATACCATGCTATGGAAAGGAACTTAAAATGTACTGCAGTTATTAGAAGTTGCTCTGGTACATGAAGTGCTCACATCACAGTCTCACAGTATCGCCAAGCTTGGAAGAGACCTCAAAGATCATCAAGTCCAACCCATTCCCACACACCTCAAGACCAGACCATGGCACCAAGTGCCACGTCCAAACCCACCTTGAACACCTCCAGAGACAGTGACTCCACCACCTCCCTGGGCAGCCCATTCCAGTAGGGAATGACTCTCTCATTGAAGAACTTTCTCCTCACCTGGAGCCTAAACCTCCCCTGGTGCAGCTTGAGACTGTGACCTCTTGTTCTGGTGCTGGTTGCCTGAGAGAAGAAAGCAACCTCCTGCTGGCCACAAGCACCCTTCAGGTAGTTGTAGACAGCAATAAGGTCTGCCCTGAGCCTCCTCTTCCCCAGGCTAAACAATCCCAGCTCCCTCAGCCTCTCCTCACAGGGCTGTGCTCCAGGCCTCTCCCCAGCCTCGTTGCCCTTCTCTGGACACCTTCAAGCACCTCAATGTCCTTCTTAAATTGAGGGGCCCAGAACTGGATGCAGGACTCAAGGTGTGGCCTGAGCAGTGCAGAGTACAGGGGGAGAATGAGCTCCCTGCTCCTGCTGGCCACACTATTGCTGATGTGTCATGGTAGGGTTTCAGTTGATGATGTTGCTGCTACTAACATGCTGATTGGACTTATTCCCAGTAAACTTTTGAATTTTTATACCTCTAAGTCTTTCACATTACTCAGAAAGTGAAGCAATTTAAGTTAAAAATCTAAGCCTACCTCCAAATCTTTCATATCGCTCAGAGAGTGAAACAATTTTAGTTAAAATCTAAGACTACCTCCAAGTCTTTCATATTACTGAGAATGAAACAATTTTGGTTAAAATCTAAGTCTACCTAAATCTAAATGCACGTTTTGAGAGTGTTAAGAATGACAAAGCTGGAGATGAGAGACAGACAGATGGAGTGACAGACAGAAGGAGTGACATAAGGCCACTGATACCTCTTCTGCAATACATCAAAAATGTCAGGTAAGATCTTAGAGAATTCTTTCAGTTGTTTCAGGAAAATAGTTTGAGAAAAAGACCTCTAAGATCCTCGAGTCCAACTGTCAGCCTAACACCATCATGGCCATTAAACCAGGTCCTGAAGTGCCATTTCTACACACATTTGCTAACATTTAGACATAATTTTGTAATTACAGGGTAAATTATGAACTCAATAGCCTGATTCTTTGGTCATAAATGTATTTCTTAGCTCTTAACAAACCTAAAATACATTCTGTGAAAGCAGAAATTGAGTGTGAGGAGGTTTCTTTCAGTAGCATGCATTAGCTCTAAAGCGCAGAGCATTAACTTGGTATTTTGATGGCACCAAGAGAAATCATCTCCATTTGATTCAATTTCTCTAAAATGAGACAATTTTTAAAACAAAACACTTTCATACCTGGAGGGTTTCAACTTGATCAGATGCTGTATATGGATGCTACTTGTTTGCATTTTCTGATCTTTTTGCACACCTTTAGCATTGTGTAAGAAAATGGAGTAATGATTCATATTTGGAAACCTGTGGAGTGCATCACTTTCTACCTCACATGCTGTAGTTAGAAGAATATTTCACTTTTTAAAGAGACTTGAACAGATTAAAGACACCTGTTAATACTGATTGTTACAGCTGACCTTAAAATTATATTTCATCTCTACAGGAAAAGACTTTTGCAAACTGATTGTGAAAGGGAGAGACAGTTAAATATATTGAAAGTGACAATAAGTACCACTTTAAATAAGAAATTGGAGATTCAGACAATTCCACAGTAGAGCTGAAGACTATAAAAATGTACAGTTGAGGGGGAAAAAAAAATCTGCTAGACAAAATGGTGTTCCTGTGAAATGCCCTTTAAACCATGGTGATATGTCTTACTTCAGCCATTATCACAACAAGCAGCAGCAGTCTCACAACCTCAGGTGTCTCAGAAGTGAAAAGAAAGAGGCCTCACCAAGTGGTGGAGGGGAAGGAGGAGCTGCTCTTCTCGTTTGCTTTAAAAGCACCTTTGGGTTGGGAAGCTTTAGAAGTTCCTATCTCAAATTATACTTGAAACTCTGAAAATCTGGAGTTTCCCCCCACCACCTTTTTTAAAATGAAAGCTGAAGTCATATTAGAACTTTGAGAGCTGAACCTGACATAAAATGCCACATCCTCACATCTCCTAAGTAAATCAAAAGGGTTATCCCTACTATTGCAGGCATTACTGTAAGTGTCAGCAGAGACCACTACTGGATTTTGATCCCAACTTCACACTGTTACCATGCAGCTCCTGGGATTTCTGAATTCAAGTCAAGAAAAGAGAGGGCAACTGTGTTGCACTGTTTTGCAAACACAGGTTGTGAGACAAACTGTTTATAAACTTTAATAAACAGATGCCTGGAGTAGCTTGCATCTAAACAAGGTAGAGGTCCTTCAATATTTTGACCTTACCGAATGTTCGCGCGGAAGCAAGAGCACGCGCGGAAGCAAGAGCACGCGCGGAAGCAAGAGCACGCGCGGAAGCAAGAGCACGCGCGGAAGCAAGAGCACGCGCGGAAGCAAGAGCACGCGCGGAAGCAAGAGCACGCGCGGAAGCAAGAGCACGCGCGGAAGCAAGAGCACGCGCGGAAGCAAGAGCACGCGCGGAAGCAAGAGCANTTGAGGTGCTGGAAGGTGTCCAGAGAAGGGCAGCAAGGCTGGGGAGGGGCCTGGAGCACAGCCCTGTGAGGAGAGGCTGAGGGAGCTGGGGGTGTGCAGCCTGCAGAAGAGGAGGCTCAGGGCTGAGCTCATTGCTCTCTGCAGCTACCTGAAAGGAGGTCATAGCCAGTTGGGGTTGGGCTCTTCTCCCAGGCACCCAGGGACAGAAGGAGGGGACACAGCCTCAAGCTGTGCCAGGAGAGGTCTGGGCTGGATATTAGGAGGAAGTTGTTGGCAGAGAGAATGATTGGCATTGGAATGGGCTGCCCAGGGAGATGGTGGAGTTGCTGTCCCTGGAGGTGTTGAAGCAAATTCTGGATGGGGCACTTAGTGTCATGGTCTGGTTGATTGGCTAGGGCTGGGTGCTAGGTTGGGCTGGGTGAGCTTGGAGGTCTCTTCCAACGTGGTTGATTTAATGACTTCGATGATTTTTATAGGCTGAATCACATCTTTTCAGTGTCTAAAAACACTTCAGAAGAAGCAATGTTGAATGTGCAATACACTTAGAGGTATTTTTTTGTCATCTTCAAAGCTATAGTGAATAATATGATCAAATACTGTGTGTGTCATCCCCCTAATACTTAAAGTGATGGTGGAAAATAATTAGACAAAAGAGTTCAGGAAGAATGCTGACTTTGGGACAGAAAAGATAGTAAGATTTTATGAGGTTTGGGAAATGGTGAAACCCTGAAATATTTCTTTGGGATAATATAACTTTTTTGCAATACTAAAATATTTCAGCAGTATAAACAGGAAGTGTTTAGCCCTATTCAGGTCTCAGCTGTTGGGGTTTTCTATTTGAGGTTTTTTCTTCCTTTTTTTTTATTTTTTTTAAATAAGTTTTAACATACCTGTAACATAACCTGCTGTTAATATCCTAAGTTCTCTAAATTAAAAGGCACTGTATTTACATGTCTTTGGGAGTTTGGAAGGAAAAAAGTTAAGCATTTATGGAAATTTGAGTTTCCTGGTTACACAGCAAGTCAATGATAAAGTTAGAAGCAGCATCCAAAAACCTTAGCTGCAGTGAAAATACCTCACCTAAAGCCATACCTCAGGCCTCAGTGATATTTTACCAGAGTAGCTCAATAATATTGCCTTAGTGCCACTAACAAAGATTAATGAATCAAATTTACACATCTCATGTAAGTTTTTTTTCTTTTTTTTAATTTTTTTTTTCCCCCATAATGACATGCTGGATTTCCTGCCTGGCTTTTAGTGCCATCTGTGAGGTTATGAGACTTTACATAAGATTATTTCACTCTCTGAGCAATATGAAACACTTGGAGGTAGACTTAGATTGTAACTAAAAGTGTTTCACTCTCTGAGTAACATGAAACACTTGGAGGTAGACTTAGTGAGTGAAACAATTTTAGTTAAAATCTGAGTAACATGAAAGACCTGGAGGTAAACTTAGATTTTAACTAAAATTGT
>VWYK01007259.1:0-12335 GCA_013399775.1 Semnornis frantzii | reverse complement strand
CCTTCCTGTGCTGGGGGCTGCAGAACTGTACAGTATATTTTATGTTGGATGTATTATACTGAGCACAGTTTATATTGTGGGGTGCTTAAGCAGACTCACTTGCATGTTTAGGGTGCAAAGGTGCTGGTTATACATCTGAAGTGCTGGGATGCAGCGGGGGGTGTGAGTGGAAGGCACTGGCATCATGACCAAGATGTAGATTAGTTGATATTAACAACCACCTTCATTTAGATGAAGTTGATGAGTCAGCAGAGGAGGTTCCTCCATGGAGCCAGTGCTATACCATTGCCCTTGGGTGGGCACCCTGTGCCCTGCAGTGTGATGAGAGCTCTCCATGCTGTAATTAGGCTGCCGCAGGTATCCTTAGCACCGGCGCTTCCTCAAAGCCTAAGCAGGGTCCTTCCATCCTCTTCATAAGACCTACTGTACTATTTTTGCTGGCTCCCACGCAGTGTTTTGTCTGGTGCAGGCAGCTCAGGAGTGGGTGAGCTGCTGCCTGTAGGAAATATTTACATATTCAGGCAGTCAAGGCGTGATGGAGAGTGTTTAAACACAAGGTGTCGTATTTTTGTCGTGGGATCTCGGTGTCAGTGCCTGTGAAATGGGAGTTTGCTGCTGCTTTTGCAAGAAGGGCTAACAGTGTTTTTATTATCTCTGAGCCTGCTAAGCTGACTCAGTGCAATGTAATTAATGAGGCCAACTTCCATTAGAGGACAGTGGGAAGAGCTCCTGCTAATTACTTCACAGGCATCGGAGAATTGCTGAAACAGGAGCTCTCGGTGCTCAGATGATGGAGTAGGAAGATGTTGGTTCTCTGCAAGCCACCAGCTGCAGCATTGTGTGCTTTGGGTTACTGCTGCAGAAGCTGATGGTGGAGTGAGCACAGGGAGTAGATGAAGCTGCTGCTGCTTGCTCAGTGTGGTCCTTGGAGGACTTCACCGGCTCAAGGAGCAGATATTTGCTCACACCAACTTAACTCCTCCACTGCTAAGAGCTGTAGAACTACAGAACTGTTGAAAGAGACCTTTGAGATGAGCAAGTCACACCACTCACCTAGAGCTCACAATCCCACTACTGCTGCTAAGCCACTGCCACTAAACCACTTCTCTCAGCAAGATATCCATGCATCTTTTAACTCCCTCCAGGGATGGTGACTCCACCACCTCGCTGGGCAAGCCTGTTCCAGTCCTTGGTAACCCTTTCTGTGAAGGAAGAGTTAACAAGCAACGTTTCTTTTGGCCATGCTAATACTTTGGAGAGCAGCCCAGGCCATCCTCAGATGCTGAAGGATCACGAGGATACTCCTGATAGACACTTTTGTTCTTTGCAGGGGCATGAGTGAGACCAGAAGGTCAGTGCTGGTAACCTGACCCAGAAAGAGCTGAAATGTGATACAGGATGTTGAACATGAAAGATCAGAGCTGGCTTCCTTCCCTGCCAAACGGAGGAGAAAATGTTACTGTTTATAAACTCTCCCCAAACTCCCATAATTGAATTTATGAGTGGAGAGGCCTGGAATAGATTCTTTGGTATTCCCTCAACTATTTGTAGAATCACAGAATGGTAAGGTTGGAAGGGACCTCAAGGCTCAGCCAGTTCCAACCCCCTGCCATAGGCAGGGACACCTCCCACTAGCACAGGTCACTCAAGGCCTCCTCCAACCTGGCCTTGAACACCTCCAGGGAGGGAGCAGCCACAACCTCCCTGGGCAACCTGTGCCAGTGTCTCACCACCCTCACTGCAAACAACTTCCTCCTAACATCCACTTTCAATCTCCCCTCTGACACTTCAAACCCATTCCCCTTGTCCTGCCATTCCCAGACCTTGTCAATAGTCCCTCCCCAGCCTTCCTGTAGCCCCCTTCACATCCTGGAAGGCTACTCTAAGGTCTCCTGGAAGCCTTCTCTTCTGCAGGCTGCAGAGCCCCAACTCTCTCAGCCTGTCCTCAGAGCAGAGCTGCTGCAGCCCTCTCAGCATCTTGGTGGCCTCCTCTGGACCCACTCCAACACTTCCATGTCCTTCCTGTGCTGGGGGCTCCAGAACTGCACCCAGGACTGCAGATGGGGTCTGAGGAGAGCAGAGCCAAGGGGCAGAATCCCCTCCCTTGCCCTGCTGCCCACACTGCTCTTGCTGCAGCCCAGCACACAGTTGCTGTCTGGGCTGCACTCACACTGCAGCCTCATCTTCAGCTTTTCATCACCCCACACCCCCAGGGCCTGTTCCTCAGGGCTGCTCTCAGCCATTCCCCACTCAGCCTGGAGCTGTGTTTGGGATTGTGCC
The DNA here is from genome assembly GCA_013399775.1 of Semnornis frantzii. Classification (NCBI taxonomy): domain Eukaryota; kingdom Metazoa; phylum Chordata; class Aves; order Piciformes; family Ramphastidae; genus Semnornis; species Semnornis frantzii. The sequence goes on along the minus strand of VWYK01007259.1, from coordinate 10,055 downwards.
TACCTGGGTGCAGGACCTTACACTTGCAGGACCTTACATCTTTGTTCATAGATATGGACATATGAGTACTGGAAACACCTAAAGCCTTGTCCAGCCTGACCTGCTGAATCACAGGCTGTAAAATTGTGTCCATTAACCTCAGCATGGAGTCCACTAACTCATTTCAGACTGAAATGTCTCACCCACTCCTGATCTGAAGAGACCATGTGGTGGATGATCCACTACCTCCCTTAACAGTTTCTCTTAAGAGCTAGACTGCTTCTCCATTTAAACCAGTAACCATCCCTGCTGCTTCTGTAGTGTGCCTGATCTGTGAGTCTCTGCACTCCTGAAGGTCAGGACTACAGCAGTAGGTTAGGATGGAGATGGTTTGGGTAGAGAGGATGTCTGATGTGCAAGGGTCATGCCTGAGAAGGCTGACATATTTTGAGGGGCAGCTCTTAGCACTGGTGGCTCAGTGGAGGATCAGGCCTGAATTGGTGCTGCTGTGGCAGGGATGTCAGCAGAGCTGGATGGGGTCCTGATGAATCACTGGAGCCCTGCAGTGGCTGACTGCTCATTGCTGAGCTCAGCATCAGGGCTGATTCAGCAGGTTCCTGCTGGGTTGCCTTGGTCAAACAAGATGAAAAAACCTGAGTGTTCCCCCATGCCTGGCCTGGCTGCAGTGCTTTCCTGTCTTTGTTATCACAAGCTCTAAATTCACTCACAACACCATTCAGCTCTCTGTTTATCTGCTTCCTTGGGCTCCCTAATTGGGGCTGCTGCTGAGGCAGCAAAACATGGTTCAGGAGACCACCAGCACAGCCCATGAAGAAGCACAAAGCCTCTTCCACGTTAGGATGTGCTTTCTGCTGGGTCAGTCAAGGGGTGGCTTTGCCTTTCTCTGGACTGAACAGATACAACCAGGTGCATCTGCTCCACACTTGTGTCGCACTGCCCAAGCGAAAGAGCAGCAGCTCTCTGGCTCCAGCAAGGTGAACAATCATTCACTGGGGGAAAAGTGGGGGTGAGTATTGTGAGAGGCAGCCTGGCAGCTGCAGGTTGCCTCCTGAGCAGCTTTGGACTGCCAGTCTGTGTTTGCAGAGTGTGCTTTTTCAGAGCTTGTCATTCCTAAGGGCATTGATGTTAAGGTGTTTGCTTTGGATGGCGATTTGACAGCCCAGGAATTAGCTCCGAGAAGGAACAGCATTCCTTGGGCATTCACCTCAGCATGCCCTGACTGGACATGCTGTGGTTGTCAGTGGTACCAAGAGAGGGTTTTGTTGATGAAAACCATTCCTTGGACCTCTCCCATGCAAGTGTTAAAAGAATGAGGCATTTGTTAGGAGGATTTTTGTCTTCCCTGTGGACAGATGCCATTCTGAGTGCAGCCACCTCAGGCAGCACACAGGCTCTGATGGGTGCTGCACAGCACTGTGGCAAAGAGCAGGCTCCAAAGGCCACTGAGTGGAGGTTGTCTGATTTTCATGAGCTGATGGATAACTGTCATCAGGAAATGTTCCCAACTGGCTCCTCATGAAAGCCTTTGAGGAGCTCTGGAGCCTATGATTTCCTCCTTCACAGGATCACAGAATGTAAGGGGTTGAGAGGGACCTTCAGAGATCATGACATCTGGAAAACAAATCTTATGAGGAGCAACTGAAGGAGCTGGAGGGGGTTAGTTTGGGAAAGAGGAGGCTGAGGGGAGACCTCATGGCTGTCTACAGCTACCTGAAAGGAGGTTGTGGAGAGGCTGCTGCTGGGCTCTTCTTGCAGACAATTAGTGATAGAACGAGAGGGAATGGCCTCAGGCTGCCACTGGGCAGGTTTGGACTGGACATTAGGAAACATTTTTTCATTGAAAGAGTGGTCAGGCATTGGATTGTGCTGTCCAGGGAGGTGTTGGAGTCACCAGCTCTGGATGTCACTTGTATGTCATGTTTGGGGATCTGGTTTAGGGCAAACCTTGCGGAACAGGGATATGGGTGATCCTGAGGGGCTTTTCCAACCTGAATGTTTCTGTGATTCTGTGACTCCAACGCCCCTGCCAGAGCTGACCTTGCTGCCCCTCCTCCCCCCTGCAGGTGTCCTGACTTCATGAAGCCTCCTGTTTGCCTGGGAAGAAAAGCAAAGTGAGCACTGCTCAGGCAGAGCTGCTCCCGGTCCTGCTCCCACAGCTGGTGCCAGGGCTGTTGCCTCTCCAAAAGGCAGCCTCCTGCTGCCTCCTCTTTCTTCTAGAAAGCCAATGTTTGCATCTGGGGCAGTGTCAGTGGGTGACATTTGTTGACAAAGCACACAGACTCTGACCCTGGAAGGGGGCTGATGGCTTTTGTTCTCCTCTTGGGTACACACTGGAGGATATCTCAACAAGAATGGGGGAAGCTGAGGTCTGGAATGAAAAGAGAGTTTAGAGGCAATGTGACCTTGGTAGGTAGTTCCCTGCATCAGGAGAAGATTTCTGCTGTGTAACAGATACAAGAAGATCCAGTAGATGGATGTTGAAATGAGGTTGGAAGTGATACAACTGCAGAGCAACACAATGATTACTCAGTGGAGAAGCTGACCACGGCAAGGGGGAAATTCATTCTAGCTTGGATGCTTCACCTTGAACCTGGATGCCTACCTGGAAGGGATGCTCCGGTTCAGCTGTGTGTGAGCTGGATAACATTACACACTGATGGGAAAAACAAACTGGAAAACTGTGTCCTGGATCCTTTCACACAGTGGGCAGCCTTCCCTTGTGTCACTGAGCTCACTGCAGGAACAGTTACTCCAACAGTGAAAGGCAGGAGCTGCTCTGGGCTGCACCTTTCAGAAGTTCACTTTAAATGCAGAAGGCTGGGTCTGCACTGCTTACAGGGAGAGAGCTGATCACCTGCCACCAGGACAACTGAGAGCACTTCGGATTGATGCTCTGAAGAAGATACATTCAGCCTCTCTCCAAAATATTAGGGGATAGGGGTGGGAAGTAGAGTACTGGAGTCCTGTGTGCAGTTTTGGAGCCCCCAGCACAGGAAGGACATGGAAGTGTTGGAGTGGGTCCAGAGGAGGCCACCAAGATGCTGAGAGGGCTGCAGCAGCTCTGCTGTGAGGACAGGCTGAGAGAGTTGGGGCTCTGCAGCCTACAGAAGAGAAGGCTTCCAGGAGACCTTAGAGTAGCCTTCCAGGATCTGAAGGGGGCTCCAGGAAGGCTGGGGAGGGACTATTGACAAGGGCTTGGAATGCCAGGACAAGGGGAATGGGTTTGAAGTGTCAGAGGGGAGATTGAAAGTGGATGTGAGGAGGAAGTTGTTTGGAGTGAGGGTGGTGAGACAGTGGCACAGGTTGCCCAGGGAGGTTGTGGCTGCTCCCTCCCTGGAGGTGTTCAAGGCCAGGTTGGAGGAGGCCTTGAGTGAGCTGTGCTAGTGGGAGGTGTCCCTGCCTATGGCAGGGGGTTGGAACTGGATGATCCTTGAGGTCTCCTCCAACCTTCCCATTCTATGCTTCTATGATATGTGGAGCTGCTGGGCAATTCCAAAATCATGAGGCAGAGGAAGAGTTCTCACTCTAACCAGAACAATTCCTTCTTTCTCTTTGTCATGGAAAGCAGAATGGGAAAGTGATTGTGCTATTTTACCCCAATATTTGCCTTATTTTTGGGGTTGTTTCTGGCTTCAACCAATTTTCTTGGCTTTTAGACCAGCAAATCAAAATGGCACTTTGAAACAAACCAGGGAAAATCCTGGCTCTGAAAACTGGCAGAGTGCTTTGGCTGGCAGCTCTGTGCCAGGGATCACCTTCTCTCTCTCTGTCTCTCTAGGCTGTCTCTGCATTGAAATCTGGTTGTGACTGCTGCTGAAGACCTCAGTGCAGCCCAGGCAATGATGCTCTCAGGACACTGATGCCTGTGGTTTATTTTGGACAACCTGCAGGGCTACAGTGAGACTTGAGGAGCGTGGGCAGTGCCAGGTGGCTGTGCAGATGCCATCAACACATCCAGAAGTTGCTTGTGTGCTTCCTTGGTGGGATCAGCTGCTGGGTTTTTGTGTGGCAGGACTGTCTACAGCTCATGTTGCAGACACACGAGGCAGCAGAGCTGCACCTGTTGGGACCAAACCCATTTTTATACCTTGGGTGGTGTGTTTTAGTCCTGAAAGGCTTAGCTATGATAAGACAAGGTGGATACTTTGGCACTGATGCAGCTGCACTTCAAATTCTGTGCTCAGTTTTGGGTCCCTCACTACAAGCAGGACACTGAGGTGCTGGGATGTGTCCAGAGAAGGGCAACAAAGCTGGTGAAGGGTCTGGGGAACAGGTCTGGTGGCTGAGGAATTCTTTAGTTTGGAGAAGAGGAGGCTGAGGGGAGCCCTCCTTGCTCTCTACAGCTCCCTGAAAGGAGGTTGCAGTCAGGTGGGGTCATTCTCTTCTTCCTGGTATCAGGTGATAGAAAAGCAAGAAGTGGCCTCAGGTTGCACCAGGGGATGTTTGGATACTAGGAAAGATATCTTTCCTACAAGAGTGATCAGGCACTGGCACAGGCTGCCCAGGGAGGTGCTGGAGTCAGCATCCCTGGAGGTGTTCAAGAAATGTGTGGACATGGCACTTGGGGACATGGTTTAATGTCCATACTGGTGTTGGATCAGTGGTTGGACTCAGTGGTCTTAGAGGTTTCTTCTAACCTACAGGATTCTCTGAAATCACAATCAAATTCTGCTGTAGTTTTCCTGTCTCTCTGCCATTTCCCTCCCAATTCAACATTTTTATAGGCAGGGCTTGGAAGGGCTCAGTGCTTGACTCTTGTTACAAGTGCAGATACCTGCTCATGCCAGGCAGCTGCTGTGGCTGCTGCAGTGTTTCTGGGCTGCAGGTTAGTACAAACGGATTTGGGAGGAGTGGTTCCATCTGAGGGGCTGTCTTGTTAACTCTGGGATATTGGGTGACTCCTGGAAGCAGTTTTCCTGGCCTGTGTTGAAAGGGTTTGTAATAAATCTGCAGAGGCACCCCTGCTATGATAAATAATTTGTTTCTCTGCTAGGATCTTGGCTTGTGGTCTCCAAGGAAAAGGAGAGGAACTTGAAACCCTGTGTCAGGATGGTGTCAGTGGTTACCTGGAGGCTTAGTGTCCAGCTAGAAAACATTACAGCAGTCACCCCAAATCCCCAGACCACTGTCTGCTGTTTGTAAAAGTCAGTAGTTGCCTCCCAAGACAAACAACTTCTCTGGAATGAGATGCTCTGTTTTAACCCTAGGGCTCCTTTCCTCTCCTTGCCTCTCTCGTGTTAAAAAGGATTCAGGAGAGATCTACAGCCAAGGCAAGGGAAGAGGTGGCAGAGCCAGGGGTAGAGCCCACCTGAGCAATTGCTCCTCTGGCTGCTTTCACTTGATTGATATCTGCTGCTGAGTAGTGCTGCATTTGGAATGAGGCTTGGAAAACACACAGAAGGCAACAATTATCCTCTTGTGGATCTTAGAGACTGAATTAGAATCATAGACTGGTAAGGTTGGAAGGGACCTCAAGGATCATCCAGTTCCAAGCCCCTGCCATAGGCAGGGACACCTCCCACTAGCACAGGTCACTCAAGGCCTCCTCCAACCTGGCCTTCAACACCTCCAGGGAGGGAGCAGCCACAACCTCCCTGGGCAACCTGTGCCAGTGTCTCACCACCCTCACTGCAAACAACTTCCTCCTAACATCCACTTTTAATCTCCCCTCTGACACTTCCAAACCCATTCCCCTTGTCCTGTCATTCCAAGCCCTTGTCAATAGTCCCTCCCCAGCCTTCCTGTAGCCCCCTTCAGATCCTGGAAGGCTACTCTAAGGTCTCCATGAAGCCTTCTCTTCTGCAGGTTGCAGACCCCCAACTCTCTCAGCCTGTCCTCACACCAGAGCTGCTGCAGCCCTCTGAGGATCTTGGTGGCCTCCTCTGGACCCACTCCAACACTTCCATGTCCTTCCTGTGCTGGGGGCTGCAGAACTGCACCCAGGACTGCAGGTGGGGTCTGATGAGAGCAGAGCCAAGGGGCAGAATGCCCTCCCTTGCCCTGCTGCCCACACTGCTTTTGCTGCAGCCCAGCACACAGTTGCTGTCTGGGCTGCACTCACCCTGCAGCCTCATCTTGAGCTTTTCATCACCCCACACCCCCAGGGCCTGTTCCTCAGGGCTGCTCTCCAGCCCTTCATTCAAAATGAAGAGCAGAGTGGAGCAATTCCCCAAAGGCATGTGGGACACATTAAGCCAGCACCTTCACCAACCTCCTTCCTTCCATGTGCCATGTTGCTCTGGATGCTTCCTTACACCAGTTTTGCTGTCACTGAGTAAGAAAGACACATCCCAGCATGGGGAGATTTCCAGGCATGGAGGCCCAGGGAGTGGGAGGCAAATGAGCTTGGATAGCTCTCAGGGAGCTGAGACAGAGGTGTAAATTGACATCATGGTTAATTTGCCTTCCTCTGAAGACCTGTGGCTGTCAGTCACTGCTATGATGGAAGACAGATCCTGTCAGAAACACTTCCATCTGGTCTGGTTGGCCAAGGCACAGAGTAATTTTTAATTCATTAGAGCATGACCTCTTGATTAAAACATTTACATGGTTTGTAACTAAAAAAAGGTCCCAAAGGATCAGATCTAAAACCTTCTGAAGTGTACCTAAGTCTTTAATTGGCTGCAGTAGGCTCTGAATCAAGCCTTGATGTAACTGTTAATTTGGAAGCCTCTACAGGGATGGTGTAAGTGCTGTGCTGGTAAAATACAGGTTGGACAAAGGTGAGGGGGTGCTAAATCCCCCAGGAGGAGAGGTTAGGTTACAGCCATCTGCACTGCTTAGTTAAATGGATTCAGGCCAGCAAAATTGTCTCCATCCAGGCAACTGCTTTTGTGTAATCCTATAAGTGGGTTGAACTTGCAGGATGGCAAAGATTCATCCCATTAAACTTGGGGACTCAGCTGTGGCATCTAAGGTAGAGAGTCATAGCCCTGAAGAGTGGAGATAGAGAGGAATGAGCAGAGGATGCTCTTGGAATTTAGTGGTCCTGCTGCTTTGGTACCTGCTTTTTCTCTCCCTGATCAAAGAGAGAGCTGAAGGAAGTAGCTGCTGTTGGGGTGTGGACAATCTGGATCTGCAGCTTGGAGGGATGGAAACTGGGAAGAAACTGAGAGATATTGTGGACATCCCTGTCAGTAGGAATGCCAGCAAAGTGCTGTGATTGGAAGGGCTGAGGTAGCCTTGGGTTGCTTTGGAGGCTTGTTTTAAGATGGAAATTGGTGAATGGGTGGAAGGGACCAAGCAGCAGAACTCAGAATGCCTGCCTGATCTGTTGGGATCTCCAATGGCCTTGGAAAGACATCAGGTCACTGTTTCTACCACTTCTATCTATATTTGATGTTGCTTGGCTGCTTCCTTTGAGGTCAGGAAGGAATATTCTTCTCCCTTCAAGTCTAATTTGGTTCCTGGTGGGTTGGTAAAGCTCTACCAGGTAGATCTCTCCATCCCTGGAGCTTTCCTCGTGACAGAGGGTAAGTAGCTCACTTGAGACATTCTGGTGGCATCATATTGGCTTTGGTGCAGGCTCCACACCTGGGGAATTTCCCATCCTGGTTCATCTGGCAAGAGCTGCAGGGCATTACTTGGTAGTTATGACTTTTTTTGTTTGTTTTGTTTGTTTGTTTGGGGTTTTTTTGGTATTTGTTTTGTTTTTTTGTTTTGGATTTGTTTTTTGTTTTTTCATGTTTGTTTTGAATTTGTTTTGGGGCTTTTTTTTTTGTTTGTTTGTTCTGGGCTTGTGGACACGTGGTGGTTTTTTCCCCCCCTTCTCTCTCTCTGTTTGGTGATGTTCATTTTGCCCACCTAAATAACAAGACCTGGTTTCCATCTTCCCCTAAGAACCACATTTGGCAAATCCATTGCTAAGTCCCCTGTGTGTTTCCTTGCTCTGAGGAGCAGCTCTCAGGGAAGAGAACCTCTGCCACACCATTTCTGCCAGACTTCAGGTGGAAGATAGAGAGATGTAAGGAGGTGATGGCAAATAAGGCCTGTTTGGAAGGGGAAGTGGAGTGCAGGCCTGGGGGGAGACAGACACAACTCATAGAGCTGGAATGCAATTGCTGATGGACTAATTCAATTCAAAAGGCAGTGGCCCAGGCCCAGATGTTTAAGAACTTCAGCATCCTTGAAACTGGCACAGCAATAAAAGGGCTCTTGTTTGAAAGCAGTTGCTTTGAGGTTTAGCAAAAAAATAAAAAAGAGCCTTTTAGAGTGAGCTGCACCATCTGGCATGGGAATCCATGAGACCTAGGGGTGGAGATCCAGCAAGGCAGCTGTGGAGTGCCACCATAGAATCAGAGAATGTCAGGGGCTGGAAGGGACCTCCAAAGCTCATCTGGTCCAGCCTCTCTGCCAGAGCAGGAGCACCCAGAGTAGATCACACTGGAATGCATCCAGATGGTTCTTGAATATCTCCAGAGAGGGAGCCTCCACAACTCCCCTGGGCAGCCTGTTCCAGTGCTCTGTCACTCTCACAGAGAAAAAATTCTTCCTCAGGTTCACATGGAACCTCCTATGCCTCAGCTTCCACCCACTGCCCCTCATCCTGTCACTGAGCATCACGAAGGAGAGGCTGGCTCCAGCCTCCTGGCACTCACCCTGCACATATTTATAAACATGAATGAGGTCCTGCATGAGTGAGAGGTCTCCTCCACCTTGCCACTGTCCCCATCCAGCACTAAGGATGCAGATCCCCCATGACTAGTTGAGCACAGCTGTACTGCTGTGGCTGCAGCACATCAGATGCTGCAGAAGGTGACAAAGGGCTGCCAGTGGTCCCCACAGGCAGAAGGGATGCAGTTAACAGGCAGGAGTGGAAGCCACTCTGGCATCCCCTGACTCCAGGCAGCCATGTGATGCACATTAGGTACAGAAGAGCCTGTACCCATGTGATGGTTTGGGAGTTCCCTGCCCCCTCACACTTTGTAAAATCGCCCAGACTAGACTCAGCAGGCTGGAGTCCTGTGTGCAGTTCTGCACCCCCAGCACAGGAAGGGCATGGAACTGTTGGAGTGGGTCCAGAAGAGGTCATGAAGACACTCAGAGGGCTGNCCTGCCTATGGCAGGGGGTTGGAACTGGCTGATCCTTGAGGTCCCTTCCAACCTTACCATTCTCTGATTCTATGGCTGAAGCTCTATTTACAGCTCAGCACAATGTACAAGCAGAGATATACACAATATACAGGAATATTTACAGAAATATACAAGTTAAAGGTAATACAGAAACACAACTCCCCTCCCAGTAATCAGAGTCCCCAGGAGAGGCTCCAAATCACCCTTCCACCTTTTCCCCACCCCTCTGCCTTATCCCTGGGTTTGCCTTATGTGCAAGGTGAGTTTGGAGGATCAGCCAGGGGGGTTAGATGAAAAGTGGTTAGTGAGGAGAAGACCAGAAGCTCCCAGAGAGGCAGTGGCTGAGAGTGTCTGTGCCCAAGTGTCTTATCTATGCTTTGTGTTTTTAGTCTTACACATCTCAGCAGGCCTAGGAGTGAAGCAGACATCACCATTGTTTTCTTTTCACAGCCTATCATCTAATTTTCTCCATTAAAATATTCCAATTAGCCTCAAACCAGCACAGCCCATCCCATTTAGGTCCGTGTCCAGACTAGACCCAAAGCCACCCACCCAACTGAAATGACTAATGAGGAAGACTGAAAGCATCAAAATCAGCAGTGAGCTGCCAGCTGGCAGATGGAGTCCCTTTGTGGTGCCTTGGGATGAGAATGTCACTTTGGGGTCTGGTTGAGTGGGCATGGTGGTGTTGGGCTGATGGTTGAACTTGAGGGTCTTAGAGGTCTTTTCCAACCTTAGTGATTCTATGTCCTAACAGGCCTGGGAACTTGGCAGCATCTCCTGCTTTGGTTTTTGTGGTGAGCAAGTTGAAGCAGCTGCAGGGACACACTGAAAGGACAAAGGATCAGACACATATTGCTATTTCCTAAGGACTAACTCTGCATAATGGTCCCTCAGATGCCAGGGGAGGGTCTTCTTCAGTGACATTGTAGTAGAGCTCTAAGATGTAAGGCTCAGGAATTTGGTTGCAGCTGAATGAGACC
>VWYK01007257.1:0-10101 GCA_013399775.1 Semnornis frantzii | reverse complement strand
AGGAAAAATAGGAACTGGCAATTTAAAAAGGAAAATTAAGAGTTGGGAATTAAAAAAAGGGAAAAATAGGAATGAAATATTAAAAACAGAAAATGGGAATTGGGAATTTAAAAAGGAAAAATAGGAATTGGGGAAGAAAAGAAAAAAGCGGAATTGGCAATTAAAAAAAGGGAAAAGGAATTAGGAATTGGGAAAGGAAAAATAGGGGGTGGATTTAAGAGAGGAAAAATAGGGATTGGCAATTTTAAAAAAAGGGAAAATAAGAATTGGCAATTAAAAAAAAAAGAAAAATAGGAATTGGGAATTTAAAAAGGAAAAATAGGAACTGGGAATTAAAAAAAGGAAAAATAGGAATTGGCAATTTAAAAAAGGGAAAATAGGAATTGGGAATTAAAAACAAAAGGAAAATAGGAATTGGCAATTTAAAAAAGGAAAAATAGGAATTGGGAATTAAAAACAAAAGGAAAATAGGAATTGGGAATTTTAAAAAAGGAAAAATAGGAATTGGGAATTTTAAAAAAGGAAAATTACGAATTGGCAATTAAAAAGAAAAGGAAAATAGGAATTGGCAATTTAAAAAAGGAAAAATAGGTACTGGCAATTAAAAGAGGAAAAATACGAATTGGCAATTAAAAAAGGAAAAATAGGAACTGGCAATTTAAAAAAGGAAAATAGGAATTGGTAATTTAAAAAATGAAAAATAGGAATCGGGAATTAAAAACAAAAGGAAAATAGGATTTGGCAATTTTAAAAAGGAAAAATAGGAATTGGCAATTAAAAAAGGCTGCCCAGAAGTGATGTGTATGAGCCAAGGAAGCTGTGCTCCTGAAGGGCAAAGGGCAGAGTGCCAGGAGCCAGGCAGGATGAGTTGGTGGTCATGAGCTGGCAGAACTCATTGCAGCGTGGTTGGCTCAGCTCCAGCTGTGGGCTGCAGGAGAGGTTCCCCAGGAGACAGCAGGCAAAGTGCTGCTTTAGGTGGCCAAGTCACAGGACATGCCCCTGTGGGGTGAGGTCACTCAGGAGTTCCTCTGGGCCACAGAGCTGTGGAATGCTTATTCCATAGTGATGCAATGAATCGCCAGCACCTGCCCGGGGAACACTGCCAGGAGGCACCTTCCTCTCCTTCACGCTCCTCAGTGGCACCTCAAAGACCACTCTTTGGCAGAGGCGGGGGGATTCTTCCAAAGGAGTTCATTTGCTGGTGCCCAGCTTCAAGAATAAACCCATGGAAGCTAAAGTTCAGAGGGCATGGTGGCATGGAGGGCAGTCGCAGTGGGCACCAACCCAAGGAACAAGCCTTGCAGCCCAGATGCCCAGATGCAGAGCCCATCGAGGAGGACACAGCCCCAAGACCATGAATCCTTCATCTGAGTGAAGATTTGAGGCTCTCATAGGAGCATACGGTCCCACTGGTGGGCATGGGGACCTCAACCTTCTTGCCTTTAACAGCTGCATGAGAGGAGGTTGGTGAGAGGTGGGAGTCAGCCTGATCCCCCAAGGAACAAGTGACAGGGCAAGAGGAAATGACCTCAAGCTACACCAGGTGGAGGTTTAGGTTGGACATCAGGAACTGTTTCTTCCCCAAAAGGGTTTCCAAGGGCTGGCCCAGGCTGCCCAGGGCAGTCCTCATCCCTGGAGTGATTTCAGCACCCTGGAGATGTGGTGCTGAGGGCCATGGGTTAGTGGTGTCCTGGTAGTGCTGGGTGATGGATGAAAAGGTCTCTTCCAACCACAATGTTTGATTCCATGATTTAGGTCCAGGAAACCCCAAAGTGAGTGAGCTGGGAGTGTCCACAGCCTGCTTTACAGAAAGAGCACAACTCAAGTGTTGGTCAACAAAGAATGACCTCAAGCTACACCAGATGGAGGTTCAGGCTGGACATCAGGAACTGTTTCTTCCCCAAAAGGGTTGCCAACGGCTGGCCCAGGCTGCCTAGGGCAGTCCTCCATCCCTGGAGTTGAGCTGGGAGTTTCCACAGCCTCTTTACAGGAAGGTTTTGGCCAACAAAGAATTAGGGTTGGGGTTTTGTTGTTTGGTTGGTTGGGGGTTTTTTTAACACCATAAATTGGGATTGATGACAATAGCCCAAAAAATGCCAAATCAGGCAAATTCGTGCTGGAAGTTGCTCATGACAGCTCCCCGACAGGAGCAGCTTTGGCTGCACAGAAATGTCAGCGCCTGATGCAGTGCCATGAGTCTGGGTGAGTTCCATAACAGTAGTGGGGTTGGGTAATGCCCAAACCACCACATACTGCCACAGGCTGAGGGCTGAAGAGCAGGCACAGCCAAGTTCCAGAGACACAGAAAGCAAAGCTGGGCTCAAAACAGGAGTAAGAGGGCAGCTGGGTGGATTCTGGGGGGCAACTGGACCGAGGAAATTCATTGGTGCTGAAAGTTGTTCACGACAGCAGCTTTGGCTACACCAAAACACCAACGCCTGACACAGTGCTGTGAGCGGAATGCAGCGGGGGGTGGGGGCAGAGGGGAGGAGGGCAGCACACTTACCGCTTTTCTTCTCCACGTATCTCTTGCCAGCCTCCCTGAAGGCCACTCCCGCCCTGAAGAAGGCCCTGAGGACGGCCCAGCGGAAGACGGCGACGGGGTCGATGCCGATCATGCCGCAGACGAAGGCGCTCTTGCTGCTGCGCAGCAGGGCCACGATGTCCGGCCGCATGTGGTCCGTGTTCTTCTCGCGGAAGTCCTGCGCAGGCACAGGGGAGGAAGGGGGCGAGGGCCAAACAGAGAACAATGCGCTCAGAACCGCGGAATGAGCTGGCTTGGAAGGCACCCGAAAGATGATGCAATTGCAACTCCCCTCACCGTGGGGCAGGGACACCTCCCACCAGACCAGGAGGCTCAAGGCACTCCTAGAATGAGTTGGGTTGGAAGGGACCTTGAAGATGATCCAGTTCCAACCCTCCTGCCATGGGCCAGGGACACCTCCCACTGGACCGGGTTGCTCAAGGCCTTGGACTGGTTAATATGCTAGAGAGAAGGGATCCATCCAGGCGGACTTGGACAGGCTCAGCCTGGTGGACCCAAGCTAACCTTATGGTCTTCAGCAAAGACAAAGTCAAGGTCCTGAACCTGGTTTGGGGCAATCCCAAGCACAAATCCAGGCTGGGTGAGGAGTGGCTGAGAGCAGCCTGGAGGGGAAGGCCTTGGGGGTGGCATTTGGTGCCAAAGTGCCCAGGAGACAGCTTTGGTTGCTGGCAGCCCAGAGACAATTGTGTGCTAGCTGCAGGCAGAGCAGGGAGAGCAGCAGCACAGGGAGGGGATTCTGCCCCTCTGCTCAGAGAGACTGTTGCCAAGGCCTTGTAATGACAGGAAGAGGAGGAATGGGTTTGAAGTGGCAGAGGGGAGATTGAAATTGGATGTTAGGAGGAAGTCCTTTACAGTGAGGGTGGTGAGACACTGGCACAGGTTGCCCAGGGAGGTTGTGGAGCACAGAATCTCCCAATGTGAAGATCACATTGGGTGATTCTGTGCTCCACAACCTCCTTCGATAACCTGTGCCACTGCCTCCAACATCCATTCAGAGAGGCATGGAATGGGTCTTAAACACCTCCAGGGAAGGGCAGCCACAACTTCTCTCTGGGTAATCTGCTCCAGGTCTCAGCACATGGAAGAGAGGAGATTGAGACTGGAGATTGGGAAGAAAGTCTTTGTGGTGAGGGTGGGGAGACACTGGAACAGGTTGCCCAGGAATGCCTCCTCCCTGGAGGTGTTCAAGGCCAGACTGGATGAGGCCTTGAGCAACCTGCAATGGGCACAAACTCTGGACAGCTCTGGAGTCCTCAGCACAGGAAGGAGGTGGATCTGGTAGAGAGGGGCCAGAGAAGGGGCCACGAAATGGGCAGAAGGATGGAGAAGCTCTGCTAGGACAGGCTGAAGGAGCTGGGTGTGCAGCCTGCAGAAGAGAAGGCTCCAGGCAGACCTCAGAGCTGCCTGCCAATGCCTGCAGGGGCTCCAAGCAGGCTGCAAAGGGACTGTGCCCAAAGGCCTGCAGGGATAGCTTCAGGGGCGATGGTTTGAAATGACAGCAGACTGAGATTAGATGTGAGGAACACATCCTGCTGTTCTGCAGCAGGAGGCTGCTGGAACACTGCAACAGGTTGCCCAGGGAGGGGGCTGAGGCTTCATCCCTGGAGATGTTCAAGGTGAGGCTGGACAAGGCTGTGAGCAACCTGCTCTGGTGGAGATGTCCCTGCTGAGTACAGGGAGGTTGGGCTGGGCAAGCTTTGGAGGTCTCTTCCAACCCTGCTGGCCATGCTGCTCTTGCTGAGAATCATAGAATCATAGAACGGTAAGGTTGGAAGGGACCTCAGAGATCATCTAGTTCCAACTCCCTGCCATAGGCAGGGACACCTCCCACTAAATTGTGTATTGTGCATATATACCTCTCACTTGTGCCATGCTGCAACTGCAGCTTCCCTCCTTAACTCCCAGCTGCAGCCCAGGATACAGATCTGTGTATATATGCTTGTCACTTGTGCCATGCTCTAGCTGCAGCTTCCCTCCTTAACCCCCAGCTGGCAGAGTTACTCTGGTGAATTTGAGAGGGGAGGGGAGCGGGTGCCACAGGAACTCCCAAACCCCCCAACCCTTCTCCAAGCCAAAGCCTCTCCGAGACCTCTCCATGGAGCTTTGGTGGCTCTCCTTCCCCATCCCCACTCTCACTCCCACTCAGGGGCAGCAGGGAGGTGCTGGGTGGCACAGACCTTCACCCCATACTTGACTTTGCCCGCGTAGTGCCTGATGATGAAGGCAGGCTCCATCACCGCCGGGAATTCCATGTAGGAGCTCCCCTCATGCTGACGCCTGAACTTCTCCAGCAGCGTTTGGTTGGTGGCCTGGGGGAAGCTGAGTGGGAAGAATCAAACACAAGATTACTGCAAACCAAAAAAAAACCAACCCAACCCACAACCCTTGTACACCTCTTGCTCTTGGGCCATGATAAATAGGAACCCAGGGGCTACTGAGCTGCCACCCACTGTGTCCTCGGTGCCCGCCAGAGCTGATCGTGGTTAGGCAGAAGCAGGAGGTATGGCTGGGCTTGGAAGGGATCCTACCTGCAGCCCTGACTGCTCCTACCTGCAGCCCTAACTGCTACTACCTTCAGCCCTAAGTGCTCCTAAATGCAGCCCTAACTGCTCCTAACTGCAGCCCAAACTGCTCCTGCCTATAGCCCTGACTGCTCCTGCCTGCAGCCCTAACTGCTCCTAACTGGGTTCCTAACTGCTCCTGCCTGCAGCCCTGACTGCTCCTAACTGGGCTCCTAACTGCTCCTACCTGCAGCCCTGACTGCTCCTAACTGGGCTCCTAACTGTTCCTACCTGCAGCCATGACTGCTCCTAGGTGGGCTCCTAACTGGTGTGACCTCAGTTTGTGAAACCACAAGCATCTGCCAGTACTGTGCCCTCCTGGCCAAGAAAGTCTCCTGGGGGTGCATGAAAAAGTGTGCCCAGCAGGCTGAGGGAGGTTCTCTTCCCCCTCTAAGCCTGCTCTAAGGAGGCCACAGCTGGGCTGCGGAGCAGCACACCAAGGTCCCGCCTCTGCAGCTGGAAGCTTTATGAAAAGAAGCTGAGTTTCCACCATGGAAGTGTAGCTGAATGCTTCTAGCTGAGCTAAGGAGAGAGAAAGCAGAGTGCTGGTGGGCAGCAATTCCACCAGCAGCCAGCACTCTGCCCTCCTGGCCAAGAAGGCCAAAGGTCTCCTGGGGTGCAGGGGGAAAACTGTGGCCAGCAGATCACAGAAGGTTCTCCTGCACCTCTGTTCTGCCCTGATCAGGCTACCTCTGAGGTCCTGTGCCCAGTTCTGGGCTCCCCAGTTCAAGAGAGACAGAAAACTGCTGGAGAGAGTCCAGGGGAGGTTGCAAAGCTGCTGAGGGGCCTGGAGCAGCTCTGTGAGGAGCAAAGGTGAGAGCCCTGGGACTGAGAGCCTGCAGAAGAGCAGTCTCAGAGGGGCTCTGAGCAGTGCTCAGCAAGAGCTGAAGGGTGGCAGGGAGAGGATGGGACCCAATTCACTTCAGCGACGCCCAGTGACAGGACAAGGCGCAACGGGCACAAACTGGCACCCAGGAGGTTCCATTGGAACAGGAGGAGAAAATTTGTCACTGGGAGGTGCTGGAGCCCTGCAGCAGGCTGCCCAGAGAAGTTGCGGAGCCTCCTGCTCTGAGAGATTCCAGCCCCACTTGGACACTGCCATCCTGGGCAAGCTGCTGTGGGTGTCCTGCTTGAGCAGGGGGTTGGACTGGGTGAGCTCCAGAGGTCCCTTCCAACCCCCCCCATGCTGTGAGGTGTGAGCCAGGTGGCACACTGTCCTGCATGCCCACTGCAGGCAAGCATCAGGGCAGCTGCCTTCATCTGGCACTCCAGAGTTCTGCCAGGGGGTTGGGGCTTAGGCTGCTCCTCTGTCTCAGGAGCATTCTGACAGACAGGAAACACTGAGCTGTGCTGCGTACAAATCTCATTTCTTTTCCAGCAGCTGACTGATGTTGGCATAAAGGAGGAGAAGGAGGAGGAGAAGGAGGAGGACAGAGAGCTTGAGCAGAGCCTCTCCATAAGAGCAGGGTCAAGTTTCAGGCAAAGTTGCAGCTTGGGTTTGGATCTCACCACATCACCTCCTTTAAGCTGGCTTAGCCTGGCACTGGGTCAGCATCACTGCTCTGTGCTCGGTCCAGGAGACAAGAAATGGAGGAGAAACCTCCAAGCAAATGGTGGGAGGAGAGTTTCTGCCATGGACTGGAGCCATGCCTGTCTGAGATGATGCCAGCAAAGCTGTCTGGCCTTTCCCTGCCCTTCACATGGGCAGAACCAGCATCTGTGTCAGAGGGCAGATGCCCTATGCCCAGAAGTTTCCAGCCAAAGGCTGAGCCAGAAGCTTCTCTGAGAACTTCCACTGAGACAAGCTGGATGGAGACAGCCAAGGATGCAGCTCTGAGGTGCACCCCCCATGGAAGTGCAGCCCTCACTTACCAGTGCCCTCAGTTTGCTCTGGGCCTTACCAGCCCCCAACCAGCCTGGTGCTGGGCAGGGATTTGCATTCTCCCAGCACTCAACTCAATTTCAAGCACCTACCACTTTGTTCTGCTGAGACCTGGAGTGTCACAGGAAGGACATGACCTTATAGAGATGGTCCAGAGGAGAGTCACAAAAGTGATCAGGGGTTTGGAGCAGCTCTGATACAAGGAGAGACTGAGGGAGTTGGGGGGGTGCAGCCTGGACAGGCAGACCTCAGAGCTGCTGCCAGTGCCTTCAGGGGCTGCAAGCAGGCTGCAGAGGGACTGTGCCCAAAGGCCTGCAGGGACAGCACCAGGGGCAGTGCTTTGAAATGAGAGCAGAGCAGATTGAGATTGGATGTGAGGAACAAGTTCTGCAGCAGGAGGCTGCTGCAACCCTGCAGCAGGCTGCCCAGGGAGTGGGGCTGAGGTCTCATGCTTGGAAGATATTCAGGGTGAGGACAGGGCTGTGAGCAACCTGCTCTGGCGGAGATGTCCCTGCTGAGTGCAGGGCTTGGGCTGGGTGAGCTTTGGAGCTCCAACCCAAACCACTTTGTGATCCTATGACCTTCCTGTCACTATACCACAGGAGAAGAGCAGAGACCTGAGGAAGGAAACCTTTGCGCTCTTTTTTTTTTTGTTTTTTTCGTGGCAGAAACTCCTGAAGAGAAAATTTTAATTGTTTGGTTTTTTTTTTCCTCAGCTTCCTTTTCTTTTTTTTTTTTCTGCTCTTTTTCTTTTTTGCTCCACTGTTTACCTTCTGAAAACAACAAACGGGAGCCAGGAGAGAGATCAGCCCAGGGAACCATCAGCCCCTTGGTGGGAGGCAGCTCAAGAGGTAAAGACTTTTTGGCTGAAAGACTTTTGGAAGTGAAGTCACCAACCCCAGGAGGGCTTTTTTTTGTCTGCTACTCACTTGCTTTCCTCGTCCAGCAGATGGAGCAGCCCAGTTGGCTTCTTGCTGATGAGGTTGATGCAGCTGGAGTTGTCGATGTAGTCAATGTTGTGCCAGCTTATCCCTTCTGCTCTGTACTCCTCCTGAAAAAAAAATAAACAAACGACCCAAAGATATGACAAAGATGTTGGGAGTAAGGCAGGAAAATAAAAGCTGAATTCAAAGGGATTGCTTGAAACTGAAGTGCCACTGGCCACGAGTGAACATCTACTCTGCAGAGCGCTTTAGCTTGGGGAGGACCTTTCAAGCTCATCCAGTCCACCCCCACCCGGCGGCCAGTAGGGACAGCCCCAACCAGAGCAGGACGCTCACAGCCCGAAACAGCCTGAGCTGCAGTGGTGCCAGGCCCATGCCAACCTCAGACAGGCTCTCAGCACCCTCAGCATCAACAATTTCTTCCTTCTCTCTCCAGGTGAATCTCCCTCTTCCACTTCAAATCATCCCCCCTTGTCCTGTCCCCACAGGCCCTGCTCGAAACTCTGTCCCCAGCTCTCTGATCCCCTCTTGAAGCACTCAAAGGCCACCAGGTCTCCCTGCAGCCTTTTCCTCCCCAGGCTCAACAACCAGGCTGCAGCTAACACAGAGCCATTGGCTTCAGTTTGGTGTCTGCAGCGTATCAGCTGCCTCTAGAACTCCTTCTGATGCCTTCAGTTTGCTGTCTGCAGCATTTCAGCTGCCTCTGGAACCCCTTCTGATGCCTTCAGTTTGGTGCCTGCAGCATTTCAGCTGCCTCTGGAACCCCTTCTGATGCCTTCACTCTCTTAGCAACTGCAGAACACAACTGAAATAGCATCTGAAACCCTCAGGGAATCAGGCACAGAGTCGAAAGGACCTTTCAAGCTCATCCAGTGCAACTCCCCTGCAGCCAGCAGGGACAGCCCCAACCAGAGCAGGATGCTCACAGCCCCAAACAACCTGAGCTGCAGTGGTGCCAGGCATGGGGCAGCTCCCACCTCTCTGGGCAACCTCAGATAGGCTCTCAGCACCCTCAGCATCAACAATTTCTTCCGTCTCTCTCCAGGCTGAGTCCCCCTCTTGCAGTTCAAACCATCCCCCCTTGTCCTGTCCCCACAGGCCCTGCTCAAAACTCTGTCCCCAGCTCCCTGATCACCTCTTGAACCACTCAAAGGCCACCAGAAGGTCTCCCTGCAGCCCTCTCTTCTTCAGGAGAGGGACCTGGGAGTGCTGGTGGAGAACATCCATGGGCAGCAATGTGCCCTGGTGGCCAAGAGGGNAGTCTGGAGAAGAGAAAACTGAGAGGGGATTTAATCAATGTTTATCAATATCTGAGGGCTGGGGGTCAGGAGTGGGGGACAGGCTCTGCTCACTGCTGCCTGGGATAGGACAAGGAGCAATGGATGGAAGCTGCAGCACAGGAGGTTCCAGCTCAACACTAGGGGAAGCTTCTTGACTGGAAGGGGCTGGCACAGGCTACCCAGAAAGGTTGTGGAGTCTCCTTCTCTGAAGCCTTCCCAGCCCTGTCTGGATGTGTTCCTGTGTGCCCTGAGCTGGATTGTCTGGTCCTGCTCTGGCAGGGGGGTTCTGGATGAGCTCTTTGGGTCCTTTCCAGCCCCTGGTATCCTGTGAGCCTGTGACCAAGCTCCATCATGCACTTGCTTCTTTCTGGATTGCTGGCCCAGGAACACAGCCCCAGGTACTTTGCAGGTGCTGAAGGACATGAAGGCAGCTAGAGGACAGCCAAAGCATGGCTACAGGCCAGCTACAGAGCAGCTAGATGATAGTTTGAAGATGACTGGAGGACAGTTAGAAGATATCCAGAAGACAGCCAGAAGAGAGATAGAAGATAGTTAGAAGACAGCTTGAACACAGCTAGAGGACAGCTAAAGACAGTTAGAAGACAGCTAGAGATAGCCAGAAGACAGGTGGAGGACAAGTAGAAGATAGCTAGAGACAGGTAGAGACAGGACAGGTACAGAACAATTAGTAGACAGCTAGAGGCAGGGAAAGCACAGCTAGAGGACAGGTAGAAGATAGCTGGAGAACAGCTAGAGGACAGGTAGAGACAGGTAGAAGACAGCTAGAGATAGCTAGAGGACAGCTGGAGGACAGCTGGAGAACAGGTAGCTCTCAAAGCTGTCAGGGACCACAAGGACCACAAGGATCACCCTCCCCTGCCATGGGCAG
>VWYK01007245.1:18798-31795 GCA_013399775.1 Semnornis frantzii | reverse complement strand
TTTTTCTTTTAAATTTTCTCTTTTCTCTCTCCTTTATTTTTTTAATTTTCTTTGTTATGAGCATGTAGGAAGAATTCTCACAAAGTAGGGAAGAAAACAGTGAATTTGGTCACTTTTTCCCTCCCTGTTTTAAAATACAGCATTAAGGTGGTATTAAATTTTCAGGGTGCTTTGGATATTTGATGTGAAAACGAGAAAACCTCACAGGCTTCGGAATGGAAGTAACTGATACTGTAAGGGGATGAAGAAATCAATACTACAGAGATTTGGAAAAAAATCTGTTCCTGTTGTGGATGAGAAGTTTTTGTACAGAACAAGAAGGAGCAGAGTTCTCTGGCAGCTGGAGCCTTTCATTTCTAATTCTGCCTTTTGAAATACACAGGGAAAGTGCTAAGGTAGCTACCTTACTCACAATCTATTATTTGAAAACAGGCAATTAGGAGAGCAAATAATTTAATATTGGTTGACAGATCATTAGCCTGTAATACAAAAAGTGAGGAAAGGAGCCTCAGGATGCAGTAGCTATATTTGGGGTTGAGGAAGAAAAAAGATCTTAATAGTGAGGCACAGTAATGGCTAGAGAATAGGTACCAGAAAGCAGAAAATTGCTGGTACACAAAGTGCTGGACTGTCTGGCCACTGAAACTGAGTCAGCTGGAATCTGAGCACTAATTGGCACTCCCAGGCTGCTCTCTGTACTTCTCCTTCATGACCTGGACCTGTCTCAGGTGATGGCTTGTGCTGAGTACCTGAGCAAATGACAGCTGTGATGGGCAAACTTGAGCCTCATTTCCCAGAGGGCAGGGTCTTCATTAGGGGAAATGCATTTTGAATGGCTGCAAATAGAGTCAAGTCCTGGAGAAGATAAAATAGCTGTAAGATGGAGTGTGCCAAGGTTAGACTTATATGTCTTCCCCTATCATGAAATGGGAGGATGTGTTGTAGGGCAGGGAGAGCAACCTGGAGCAGGAAAGTGCAACAGCAGTGTCCTGAGGTTGAAATGGACAGAGGAATCAGTGCAGCCTCAGCAAGTGTGCAGCTGGCACCAAGCTGTGTGGCACAGTCACTTGCTAGAGGGCAGGGATCCATGCAGAGGGAGCTGGACAGGCTGCAGAGCTGTGCCCAGGCCAACCTCAGGACATCCAACAAGGCCAAGTGTAAGGTCCTGCAGCTGGGTAGGCACAATGCCAAGCAGAGCTCCAGGCTGGGTGGGGAATGGCTGAGAGCAGCCCTGAGGAACAGGCCCTGGGGGTGTGGGGTGAGGAAAAGCTCAAGATGAGGCTGCAGTGTGAGTGCAGCCCAGACAGCAACTGTGTGCTGGGCTGCAGCAAGAGCAGTGTGGGCAGCAGGGCAAGGGAGGGGATTGTGCCCCTTGGCTCTGCTCTCCTCAGACCCCAGCTGCAGTCCTGGGTGCAGTTCTGGAGCCCCCAGCACAGGAAGGACATGGAAGTGTTGGAGTGGGTCCAGAGGAGGCCACCAAGATGCTGAGAGGGCTGCAGCAGCTCTGCTGTGAGGACAGGCTGAGAGAGTTGGGGCTCTGCAGCCTGCAGAGGAGAAGACTTCCAGGAGAGCTTGGAGTGGCCTTGCAGGATGTGAAGGGGGCTGCAGGAAGGCTGGGGAGGGACTATTGACAAGGGCTGGGAATGGCAGGACAAGGGGAATGGGTTTGAAGTGTGAGAGGGGAGATTGAAAGGGGATGTGAGGAGGAAGTTGTTTGGAGTGAGGATGGTGAGACACTGGCACAGGTTGCCCAGGAGGTTGTGGCTGCTCCCTCCCTGGAGGTGTTCAAGGCCAGGTTGGAGGAGGCCTTGAGTGACCTGTGCTAGTGGGAGGTGTCCCTGCCTATGGCAGGGGGTTGGAACTGGATGATCTTTGAGGTCTCTTCCAACCTTACCATTTTATGATTCTACACCATTCACATGGTGAGCTTCCGAGTCCCTGCCACCATGGATTCGAAGTGCAATGATGTCTGGAGAAGGGTGCAATTATATTTTCAGCCCCTACTGCCTGCATTTGGAGATATTTGGTTTCCATTGCCAGGGTTTACAGCCCTGTGTTTGAGGAAAGGACACCTGGATAGCTGCATCCAGCTAAGATGCAAAATTCTTGTCAGTACTGCTTCTAAGAATGCTGCTGTGAAACTGTGTTTTGTACAGGACCTCATGGCTCTAGAAATGGTGGAACAAGGAATCTGTTCTCAGCTATTTCTGCAGCTGACTTGGTTAGTGGCCATTGGCTTCCAACAGCAAACTGCCATGAATCTTCTCCTGCAATATCAGCATCTGTTAGACTAAAGGCTCAGCTGGCATTTAGGCGGGAGAGGCAGTTAGGGGTGACTGCCTGGGACAGCTGACACCATCTGACTGACCTGCTGCTACTTGTGCTTTTGCTGCCACTGCCAGGGAATCCTCTGCTCCAGATCTTCCTGAATGGCACCATTCATGTACTTGCTTTTCCTGAACTGGCTTTTTCAACTGCTCAGGTGAGAGGTCCTCAAGTAAATTCACCTCAAAAGATCATCAAAGCAGTGACTTCTGTTAGTGATAAAGTAAGAACTTTAGTAAGTGTGTTTTCTACCTCTGAAGAAAATACACAGGGAGCAGAAATTACTGCATGCTCAGAAGGATGTTTAGCAAGCCACATGACATCTTCTTCAGAAAATCACTTTCCTGACTGGTGTCTCATCATTTCTTGCATGACCCCCATGGCCTGCTGGTCGTCTTGGTGTGTTTTTCCTACATTACTTGTCCACACAGTGCTCTTTTGTTGCATTATTGATGGTAACCTTTTCCCTGCCTGTTGCCTTGTTAGTCAGCCGTTGCTTTGCCCTCCTGGCCTTTGTTATCCAGGAGGAAAATGTCAGTGGACAAACTCGTGGCTCGCTTGGTGCCCCTTCAAGAATGCTGCTGTAGGTTTTCGATTTCTTTTTGTCCCTACCTGCGGTAATTTATAGCAGCTGCCACCCTTGAAAGTGCAGAGCACAAAGGTGAGCTTATAATTATGGCTGAAGGCAGCCCCCTGAAATGTTGAGCTTTGCCTGGGTGCTGCTGTTGCTGTTTGTATCAGAATTTTGAATGAGGAACGTTTGTGGTGTAGGGGACACAAAACAGCTGCAGGAGCCCATAACCAATTTAACTAACCCACTGCCCAGCACCACCCTGCCTGCTCAACCCAACCCCAGCTCAGAGAAATGCACAGACAAAAGCTTCCTCTGGAGAATCCTGGTGGGTGGATGGCAGCTAACATTTATCTTGTTCCATCCTATCTAAGAAGAGATGTTTGATTGAGGTTTTCTTTTTTGTTTTGTTTCTCCCTCCAGTATGTGTGTGATTGCCTCATGTTCATCAGTGCTGTGAAGCAGCCTTCAAGCTGCTAGAAATTCCAGATCAGAACAACAGTTGCATGATTAGGCCAGCTCTGCAGGGTGATGTTCCCTTGAGCTTTGTTTTTAGGAAGAAGTTGTTTGCAGTGAGGGTGGTGAGACACTGGCACAGGTTGCCCAGGGAGGTTGTGGAGCACAGAAGCACCGAATGTGATCTTTGATCACATGGTTCAAGGGGTTCAAGGCCAGGTTGGATAAGTCCTTGAGCATGCTGAGCATCCTAACTGGATGTTAGGAAGTTCTTTGCAGTGAGGGTGGTGAGACACTGGCACAGGTTGCCCAGGGAGGTTGTGCAGCACAGAATCACCCATGGTGATCAAATATCACATTGGGTGATTCTGTGCCCCACAATCTCCCTGGAGGTGTTCAGGACCAGGTTCCATGCACCCTTGAATGACCTGTACTAGCGGGAAGTGTCCCTGCCTAGCTTTGAGGTCCTTTCCAGCCTAACCCATGCCATGATTTTTGTGAGGACTTTCCTTAGCTAGAGGAATGAAATGAAATAGTTGTTTTGCTGTTCTGGCACTCCTTGGGTAGGCAAGGGGCTAGAAATCTCAGACACCAGGGGACAGAACAAGAGAAAACAGCCTCAAGCTGTGCCAGGACAGGATGTTAGAGTGGATGTTAGAAGAAAAAGAGATTGGCCTTGGAATGGGCTGTCTGGGGAGGTGGTGGAGTCCCCATCTAAGGAGGCGCTCAAGAGGAGGCTGCATGAGGCACTTAGTGCCATGGTTAGTTAATGAGAAGGGTTAGGTGATAGGCTGGACTCCATGATCTCAAAGCTCTTTTCCAACCTGGCTAATTCTGTGACATATTTTCACTCTCTTTCCATTGCCATTTTCCAATAAGCACTGTATTGTAATGAATATTACTGAGGGCCCTGGCATATGATCACTGGGACTGGCAATAACTATTTGGAACTAGTCTAATGGTGCTTCCTGTTGACTTCAGCAGTTCCAGACTGTGCCCAAAGTGTTCTCTCAGGTCTTTCGATGTCATCTTCCCAAAGAAATCTGATCTTAGCATAACTGAGATGCTGAGAGCTGCTTGAAGAGTGAGGATAAAAGGAGGAACCGAGTTATTTGACAGTAGATCTGATAGAGAAGGGAAAGAATAACATTGTAGGAAAGGAGATGTAATCTTAAATATTTACTGCCCTGTCGTGGCTGCCTCTGGACTGATTTAATGTGGCGTTATAAAAAGAAATGGTGAATTGTACCCAACACACTTCCATTTTAGATGAAAAAATAAATTGAGCTGCAGACCAGTGAATGTTTAGGGAAGTAACAGATATTGTCTTGTATAAAGAACCTGAGATCAATATCACTAACTTTTTAAAAGGATCTAAAGTTGTGCTTTTATTATATGTGATAAATAATATTGTCCTTAGTATTGTGTCCTCGGGCAAACAGATCAGGAACTCTTTAAGGAGCAGAATTTGAGTTCAGTGTCTTCAGGATTTCACAGCCTGTGTCTAAGCTCCATATCCTTCCATACTCTTATTGGGTTTGAGGTTTATTTCCAAGAGAAGTTTACCTCCTTTTTTGTTTGGTGGGGGGGAAGTGCTCTCTTTTCCAGGGTTATTTCTTTGGCCTTAATTCAGAGGAAAACAGTTAAAGAGTAAAAAATACTGCCTTCAGAATATTCCTTTTAGCAGGGGTAGAGTGCCTGGGATAGCTCAGAGCTGCAGCTTTTCCATTGTTTTGGTGGAAGAACAAAGTGTAAAGTAACTCCTGTCATTTTATGTGTAAATGACATATTTTGCTTGAAGCCACTTGAAACCTTTCCTACTGAGCACATGGTCAGGGAGAGGAATGGGTAGGTTGGAGTTCCTGTGCTGCCCATGTGCCATTTGAAAGCATATTTGTGTGTCAGCACATTCTGGAACTCCCTACAAGGCCTGTGCTGAGGTAGAAATGAGCCCTGAGTTGGAAGTGTTGGAGCCAGTGCAGAGGAGGCCAGCAAGATGGTGAGAGGGCTGCAGCAGCTCTGCTGTGAGGACAGGCTGAGAGAGTTGGGGCTCTGCAGCCTGCAGAGGAGAAGGCTTCCAGGAGAGCTTGGAGTGGCCTTGCAGGATCTGAAGGGGGCTGCAGGAAGGCTGGGGAGGGACTATTGACAAGGGCTGGGAATGGCAGGACAAGGGGAATGGGTTTGAAGTGTCAGAGGGGAGATTGAAAGTGGATGTGAGGAGGAAGTTGTTTGCAGTGAGGGTGGTGAGACACTGGCACAGGTTGCCCAGGGAGGTTGTGCAGCACAGAGTCACCCAACATGATCTTTGATCCCATTCTGTACTTCTGTGCTCCACAACCTCCCTGGAGGTGTTCAAGGCCAGGTTGGATGAGTCCTTGAGTGACCTGTGCTAGTGGGAGGTGTCCCTGCCTATGGCAAGGACTGGCTGCGCTTTGAGGCCCCTTCCAACTCAAACTATTCCATGATTCTGTGAGCGATTTTGTAGCTACTATGACCAGTGTTTTCCTTCTGTAAGGCAGTGCTGAGAAACCCACAGCTTTTAGCAGCTCCTTGGAGCTGGGGTCAGAAATTCCAAGCAGTGGGTAGCAGCCTACATGCTTAGGAGTGCAGGCAGAAGTGGAGGAGCTGTGGTTTGTTCCTACATGGTGGTCAGAATGTTCCAGCAGGCAGTGATCAGCCTAAGCCAGGGCAGTGTCCCAAGAGCTAGCAGTGCTCAAGGACTTTGATAAGCAGTTGCAAAGCCTAGCTTGGGTAACTTCCAGAGATGAAGCACAGCTTCTCATTCGATGTCCTCTGCTGACTGTTGGATATATGCTGACAGGAGTGGTGTAAGGACCTGCCTGGGATCTGCGTGGGCACTGCTACATCCATGCTCCTCAAGCCTTTGTGTTTTGAGTTTGTCAGTTAGATTTACACTTGAAATGCCAAAAATACCTCTTGTGACTGACTGTTCTTTTGGCTGTGTCTTGTCTCTAACTGTCCGGGCTGGCTTCTGAAGGGAGATGATTAGAGACATAGCTCTAGGGCCAAGGATTCGAGAGGAGACATTCTGAATGGTCTGTGCTGAAGGAGGAGGTACTGGTTGGTAAAGGAAAATCAAAGGAAGAGGATATTTCCCCCCTGACAGATCAGTAAGCAGTAGATTAATTAGCTCTGGTTAGTCTTAGAAATCCATCAAACCCATGAATTACAGCATGAACAGACCCGAGCCTAGGGTTTATTTATTTAAGTTTGTTCTTATTTACTTATTTATTAAGTTTGTTCTTAAAGCAAGGGCTCAGCTTCTGGGTGGGTCTTAGATCTTCCTGCCCCTGTGAATTCTTCCCCAGGTTGCTGCCCTTTTGAGGCAGGTTTGCTGTTAAGGCCAAGTGGGTCCTTTGGCAGAGAGCACTGAAGCAGCTGTCTGTGCTGGGGCTTGCTCCGGGAGGCACCAGCACCGTCAGGGGCTTGCGGCAGGCTCGGCTGCTCAGGAGTGCGGCAGGGAATGAGCGGCAGGGGGGCTGAAGCTGTGGCTGCCCCTGGCTGCCTGCTCCCCCCGCTGGTGCCAAACCAGCTTTGAGGTCAGGTTGCCTTAAAATGCGGCGCTGCAAAGCGGGGTGAGTTTAGGAGCTGATTCATGAGTGGATCAGACATCCCTGCCCCGGGGGCAGCAACATCTGCTAGGCAGGTGGGGTGAAGGCAGGGAGTGGCAGCAGCCTCAGCCTCCAGTTTTCGTCTGCTGCTGCATGTCTGTCGGAGCCCTGCGGTCACAGGTTGCCCTTGATTAAAATGTCCTTCCCGGGCTGAGAGCTGCCCTTGTTGCTCTCAGTGGGACAGAGCTTTACAGATCAAAGTTCTGGCTTTGCTCGGCATAACAGCCACAGGCCTGTTGCAAAAGCTCTTCCTACCAGATGAGCCTGAGCTGGGCTGTGCCTTCTGCAGCCCTCAGCACAGGCAGAGGGCAGGCTGCAGTCTGGAACTCCAACAGCTGCCTTTTCCTCTGCTCTTTCTGTTCTGACATCTTCTTCACCTTACTGGCCTTGTCAATATCTGCACTAAGTTTTCCTCTGCTTACATTGCACTATGGTTTTCTAATGTGCTTCAGGAAGTCCTTTCCCTGTCCAGCCCTTGAAGCCAGTGCTCCTGCAGCTGGCCACCCAGACACCACCGGCAGCCTGCTCAGCAGTGCTCCCTGTTGTTGTCAGCCAAAGGACTAAGTATCATGGCCAAAAAGCCATGGGCAGTCCTGAACAGTGTAACCAGAATAGCTGACTTCAAAAATAGGGATGAGTTTGTAATTTCCCCCCCTGCTCTTGCTGTTTGGTGGCTTGCTTTTAGCCATGGGAGCCTCTGTCTGGTTTTACTCAAAATGCTGTCATTTAGGGACAGTTTCCTGATGTCTTGCAGACCATAGGCTGAGGAATGCTGATCACCTAAAGAGTCCTGTCAGCTGCTGAGAAATTGTCACAGATTCACAGATTGCAGCAGTTTGGAAGGGACCCTCAGAGGTCATCTTGTCCAACTCTCCTGCAGGGACACCTCCAACTAGATCAGGCTGCCCAGGGCCACATCAAGTCTGATCTTGAATATCAACATGGATAGGACCTCAATCACATCCCTGGGCAGCCTGTTCCAGTGTTTTCGCCCCATCAAAACTTCCTCCTGATGTCCAGCCTAAATTCAGCCTGCTGCAATTTAAAACCACTGCCCTGGCCCTATTGCTGCAAGCCCTTCTAGATAGTCCCTCCCCAGCCTTCCTGCAGGTCCCCTTCAGACATGGAAATGCAGCTCTAAGGTCTCCCCAGAACTGTCTTTTCTCTAGGCTGAACAGCTCCAATTCTTTCAGCCTGCAGAGCTACAGCAAAACTCTACCAGCAAAGCAGAAGTCGATGCAAGTTGTCAGCCGTGCTTGCATTGCCTTGAACAGCCTCTCAAATTCAAGAGAGGACCTGATTTACCTGATGAAATTCTGTCTTCCTTTTGCAGACCCCCTAACTAAATGTGGGATTGTTTTCAGTTAAAGCTACTAACTAGATTATTTCATCATCCCACATCTATTGAATCTCCGTGCTCCTAGTGTGTGCAAGAAAGATTTGACCATGAGTAGCTCAGGACAGTATCTGGTTAATGTGGGAGTTGACATGGGTTTGTGCCAAGTGTTTAGATTTAATCAGATGTGGTATTTTAGTACAAAAGGCAAGATGTGATTGGAGGTCATCAGAAATGTGATGTTTCTGTCTCTCTGAAGTGAGATTAGTCAGACAGCAGCAGGTGTGTTCTCACTCTCTCCATGGCTTTCCTTACTCCCTTCCTTCCATTCAGGCTCTCTCTCTTAGTCTGCATCAGATCAGTGGATGAAGGTAACTGAACCAGACAGTGTCTGCTGTGGGCTTGTGTGCTGTTCAGGGTGGAGAGGGCACCACAGCTGTGCACAGACTTGCACTAGACCCCTAGCAGACTCCCCTGCACCTCTTTCCCACTTAGACCTTGCTCCATAGCATGTCCTAACATACTGTACTGAGGAGTTAAGACCCACACCTATGGCCTGCATTGAAAGGAGAGTGGGGAAGCATTGCCAATTCCAAATCCCAAAGTTCCTGAACTTCAGACTGGTTTCTTCCTAGCTGATCTCCCCTGGCTTCTGCTTTCCTATGTTGAGCTTTAGATTTTCTCAGCGCCTGCTGAAGGGATATTAGTGAAGTTGTCTGTTACTGAAGGGATGCTAGTGAAGCTGTCAACCAAGTGTTTTCCTTTCATCACCTTTGAAGCTTCACTGTTTCTTATGCTCCACCATTTCTTTTTGTTTCATTTGGATCTGTTACTCTGAGCTTGTGCCCCAGGGAAGTGTTAAAGGAATGTGTCAGCTTCTAGACTTCCCTTCTCTCTTCTTTCTCTAACGAGCACATGCTGGAGTGGGAGAGGCAGGCAGGGTGTGTGGAGCTGTAAGCCTGATGGGTGTTATCTGGGCTCCCCTCTTGGGCTGTGACCTGTGTCTATTGGAGCCTGCTCTTGGACTCTGCCTTGCTGGTGCCCAGAGTGCAGCTGTGCAGGACAGCTGCCTGCACACCACAGCCTCACCTCCAGGCTGGGGCTGCTCTTCCATCATGTTCTCCATTTCCTTACTAACATTTCCTTCTTTCAAAGCCTCTCTACCTTGTGATGCTAAGCCAGCATTTTCTGTAGTGACTTCAGGATTTCCTACTAGTGCTGCCTAGCTCAGAGCCACAACAGCACAGGTGTTCAGGGTTACTCTTTCCATGTGCATCAGGAGGGCACTGCCCACACAACACTTACTTAGCAACAGGGTGATAATATGCTAAGGTGCAGGGAGTTGCCATTCTTGTAACTAGAACAGCTTTGATTCACTGGAATGATTTTCTCACAGGCAGTGTTCAGCACTTCTCTGTCTTCTCAGCTGCTGCATACTGACACCAGGGATGCAGAAGTGCCCTGGAAATTCATGTGTAATTGAGGACAGAAGGTACAATTCTGGGCTCAGAAAAGGGCCATAAAAATGATCAGAGGGCTGGAACACCTCTGCCATGAAGGAGTGCTGAGAGCTGAGGTTGTTCAGCCTGGAGAAGGCTCCAGGGAAACCTTCTTGTGGCCTTTCAATGCATAAAGGGAGCCCACATGAAAGGTGGGGACAACCTTCTTAGCAGAGCCTGCTGCAGCAGAACAAGAGCCATGGTTTTGAACTAAAAGAAGGAACATTCAGACTAGAGATAAGGAAGATATTTTTAACAATGAGGGTGGTGAAGCACAGGCTTCCCAGAGAGGCAACAGATGCCCCATGGAAAACTCAGGGTCAGGCTTGATGGGGCTCTAGCAACCTGCACTAGCTGAAGATGTCCCTGCAGAGGGGGTTTAGGCTAGGTGAGCTCTGAAGGTACCTTCCAACCCAAACCACTGTATGACTGTGAGCTAAATAAGCAGGGGAACAGGGATTATGTTCATCTTCTATTCTTCAGGAAGTAGTGGTGGAATAGAGCTTTCCAAAATGGTGAAGGAACAGGCTGGTAGCCCATGCAGGCAGCAGAGCACACACCCTTCAGAGGACTCAGTCTTTGTCGTGGTGTCCTGGAAGTGGTATGGGTATTTCTGCCAAGCACTCTCTGCCCTTAAATACTGTAAGCTCTTTGCATTATTAATTGTTCTCACATTCTGTGAAGCAGGAAAACTTTTGCCAAAGGTGCATAATCTTAATTCCCAGCCCCCTTACACCATTTAGTTGGTGTTCAGTGACGTTTAACTGGGCACTGATTTTTCAAAGGCCTTTTCAAAATCTTTTACAAGGCATCCATACTTTCACTTGTGTTGGGATTTTGCCCAGCTTAGGGGAAGGTCACAACATGACATGAAACAGATCATCTTGCTTTTAGCCACACTCAAAGAAACAAAATAGATCAATAAAGCACGTTGAAGCCATCACAATCCAGATTCTGGAAGTTCCTGTTGGGGATATGAGCAGAAAATGTTTTCTTGAGCAGGAGTGGCTGCAATAGCTGCTGTGACTTGGTGCCTGGGAGCTTTCTGGGTGTGCAGAGGGCATGCCTGGTTCAAACATGTGCTGTTCAGGTGGAGGTCTTAATGTGTGTCTACATATGATCAGTTTGGTAAAAGGAGAAGTGAGTCAGAGCTCTGATCAGCCTTCAGCCTCAGCTAGCTCTTTTTTGCAAAGTTAGAGAATTTTTCATTGGGTTCATTGGCCTCATCCAACCTGGCCTTGAACACCTCCAGGGAGGGAGCAGCCACAACCTCCCTGGGCAACCTGTGCCAGTGTCTCACCACCCTCACTCCAAGGAGCTTCCTCCTAACATCCACTTTCAATCTCCTCTCTGCCACTTCAAACCCATTCCCCTTGTCCTGCCATTCCCAGACCTTGGCAATAGTCCCTCCACAGCCTTCCTGCAGCCCCCTTCACATCCTGCAAGGCCACTCCAAGCTCTCCTGGAAGCCTTCTCCTCTGCAGGCTGCAGAGCCCCAACTCTCTCAGCCTGTCCTCACAGCAGAGCTGCTGCAGCCCTCTCAGCATCTTGCTGGCCTCCTCTGCACTGGCTCCAANATGAGGTTGGCCTGGGCACAGCTCTGCAGCCTGTCCAGGTCCCTCTGCATGGATCCCTGCCCTCTAGCAAGTGACTGTGCCACACAGCTTGGTGCCAGCTGCACACTTGCTGAGGCTGCACTGATTCCTCTCTCTATATCACAGATAAAGATGTGATCTTTGATCACGTTGAGTGATTCTCTGCTCCACCACCTCCCTGGAGGTGTTCAAGGCCAGGTTGGACGAGGCCTTGAGTGACCTGTTCTAGTGGGAGGTGTCCCTGCCTATGGCAGGAGGTGGAACTGGCTGATCTTTGAGGTCCCTTTCAACCTTGCCATTCTATGATTCTATGATAATATTGTCTATTTAAAAAAAAAAAAAAACAACAACAGTTTACTTGGTTTGAATTGTTCCCATTATAAACCATGGCCACAGGTCATATACTTTGAATTACCTCCTGGACTGATCATATGCCAGAGAAAGTCATCCTGCTTCTCACAGTAGCAGAGGAAGGCAGCAGGTTGCTCCTGTAAGAAAGAAAATCACCAGTACGAAATAGTTGCAACACAGTGAAAGTTACTCCCCCCAAAAAGAAAACAAACTCAGCAGGTTTTAAATGAACTGATGTTGTTCCAATTCCTCTCCTTGTGATCCTCATAGCACTTTTGTAGGTCCTTCCGGCCCAGACTGTTCTTTGACTCTATGAAGTGTAGGCAAATCTGGATTACAGTCCTGAGTAGTCAGCGAAACACATGAGTAACCTCTGATTAACTCTAAAATAGCTGAGATAAAGCTGCTCTAGGACTGTGTATTTGTTTATGATGCTCCTAGCCTGAAGTGCTTTGCTGAGCACTGCCAAGTTGGGTGCTTTGTGTTGCAGCTCATGTGCTCAATTCCTACAGCTCTAGTAATACAGGTGCAGGAGGCTGGCAAAGCAGTGGAGCTGCCCCTGCCAGGTGAGGATGGTTTTCCAAGGCAGCTGCTACACTGACTTATAGTATTTAATCCCTAAGGGTTCAAGGCTCCAGAAGAGCATGTGAGTCTGTAACTGCTGTCTACCCCAGCTTCTTGTGAGAGCACAAGAAACTCAGCACAATGAAGAAGTCAGCCAGGCCCCTTGAACACATGGGCTGCATGCAGAAAGTTTAATGCACTTTCCTGTTCTCCATCCTGTTATTCTCAGTCTTATTTCTCATTACTTCTTGACTCCATCTGCAGTTCTGTGTACAGTTCTGGAGCCCCCAGCACAGGAAGGCCATGGAAGTGTTGGAGCCAGTGCAGAGGAGGCCAGCAAGATGCTGAGAGGGCTGCAGCAGCTCTGCTGTGAGGACAGGCTGAGAGAGTTGGGGCTCTGCAGCCTGCAGAGGAGGAGGCTTCCAGGAGAGCTTGGAGTGGCCTTGCAGGATCTGAAGGGGGCTCCAGGAAGGCTGGGGAGGGACTACTGACAAGGTGTGGGAATGGCAGGACAAGGGGAATGGGTTTGAAGTGTCAGAGGGGAGACTGAAAGTGGATGTTAGGAGGAAGTTGTTTGCAGTGAGGGTGGTGAGACACTGGCACAGGTTGCCCAGGGTGGCTGTGGGGCACAGAAGCACAGAATGTGAGCAAACATCACATTCTGTGCT
>VWYK01007245.1:0-15052 GCA_013399775.1 Semnornis frantzii | reverse complement strand
GGGGTTGGAACTGGCTGAGTTTTGAGGTCCCTTCCAACCTTACCATACTGTGATTCTGTGATTTTACACCTCAGGCAAAGTTCAAAAGCTAAATTGTCTCTTAGGTGCAGAACAGCAGCAGTGTCTCAAACTGGAGCTAAAAGCATATTGCTAATAAAACCCCAAGAGTGCTCTGTTAGCAGCAGCAGTCTGAAACCCTTTAGCCAGTTTAAGTGCCACATGCAATGGAAGTTCTCAGGTTGGCCACTGGAATCTGAACCAGGCAGGACGAAAGCACCTTTGAATGGTGAACTAATACAGCTGCTTGGGACTGCAAGATGGAAAAATTAATAAGAGAGCATGGGATCAAGGCTGGCCAGCTGTGATTGAACATTAGAAGTGTTGAACACTCTCTGATTTCTTTGGTGTGCATGGAATGAAAGCAGTTTTGAAAGCTTAACAAGCCTGTCTCCCTGTCGCTCTTTGTAATTCAAACAGGTGACTCTGCTGGCAATTTCTGCTGGACTCTTCTGAAACTCCAATAGTTAGGGAGAATAATTCTGTTTGTTTTCTAAGTGCTAATCTTCCTTTCTTATTATTCCTTCTGAATGTGGGAATCTGGGTTAATTTGAGAGAGGAAATGCAACGTGAATGGTATAAGCAGTGGCATCTATGCAACCTGGCATCTGGAAACGCTGCAGGATGCCTTGGAGCTCTCCTTTGCCATGCCTGGGGGAATGTGCCACAGCTTCTGACCAGTCTGGGCTCCTGGGCTTCCTTTTGGTGGAGCTGGGCTGCAGTTGGAGCATGGGCATGGCACTGTGGTTGAATTCTTCACACGCTGCCTTGCTCTGAAGTGTGTTGCAGTGTGATCTGTCCACTCAGCTGCGTGGTACATCCATTTGAGAAGTACTGTGCCCTAGCTCTGTAAAGGGTTAACCCTCCTGAGTGGGGGGAGTGGTCAGAACTTGACCCCACGTCTGCTCGACCCCAGGTGTGGTGTTTAGCCCACTCCCACTGCCTGCTGGACCCCCCTGTATAAACAGTGGAGCTTCCTGTTGCTCTCTCTCTCACCTCATGGCCAGCCTCTACCACACAGTAGACATCTCTTCAGGCCACTGCCATCCATCCAGTTGTATGTGTATATTTTGTATCCTGTTATCCCTTCCCTATACCTATTTGCAACTCCCCTATTTTAAGTACTTTTTGTTGTTAAAGTTTTCTTTTACCTTCCAAACCATTTCCAGACTGTTCTGTGGGTGGCTTTACCCCTTCTGTCTTCTCTTTTCTCTGCCCCTATCCAAGAAGGGGAGGAGAGGGGAAATCATCCTATTATTACTGTATTGGTTTCCCCTGAGAAGCTAAACTCTAACCAATACAAGCTCAGGGGCAGCCTGCTGTCTGTCCCTGTAACTGCTGCATGCCTCTGTGGTCTGCTGGGTTCTGCAAGGGCAGGAAGAGGCAACCTGGCCTTTACCCAAGACGATGCATTGAGTGCCGCAGTGCCAGCGGCCGATGAATGCTGCAGCAGCAGTACTGCTATGAGGCAGGGCTCCACAAACTTACAGTTTGCAGGCAGTGAAAGACAAGCAGAAGAGAAATGATTCAAGGATTTAACTGCAGTAGACACCTGTAGCTGCTGATACAACCTCTGTGTGGTTGGTGGGGTTGGTGCAGCATCAATGGCACACCCATGGCCAGCTGGAACTTCAGCTGAGGCACAGGGATACCTACATGCATTGGAAATGGACTAGACCCAGGGTCCAGGGGCATGGGTTTCTCCTCAAGTGGTGAGAATTTAACAGTGACCTCCTGACCCTTTTGCTTTGCTAAGCTCCTTAGAGTGACAGGTTCTGCTCTACTCTTCCCTTACTGGTAGCACAGTCTGCTAGTACTTGTTTTACAAAGCCATCCAGGCCAACTCCTGGGCTAATGTTTTGCTTATCACCATTAGGAGGGAAGGAGAGCTGGGCTGGCACATTTTAGCTTTTGCATTGTTCATACTCAGAGCTCTAACTTCTGTACCAGAAGATTTTCATGATGCATTGGTTTGCAGCTCACAAGGAGGAGCTGTGCACTCTGCAAATTATCCTGCTGCCTTTCTGAACATGAGTGTAAGTGAATAAAGAGGCAAACGTCAGGCTGGCAGCAGTTAACCTGCCAGAAGTTCACAGGTCACAGACTCACAGGGTGTCAGGAGTTGGAAGGGACACAAAGAGCTCATGCAGTCCAACCCCCTTGCCAGAGCAGGACCAGACAACCCAGCTCAGGGCACACAGCAACACATCCAGACAGGCCTGGAAAGGCTCCAGAGAAGGAGACTCCACAACCTCTCTGGGCAGCCTGTGCCAGGGCACTGGGACCCTTCCAGCCAAGAAGTTGCCCCTTGTGTTGAGCTGGAACCTCCTGTGCTGCAGCTTCCATCCATTGCTCCTTGTCCTATCCCAGGAAGCAGTGAGCAGAGCCTGTCCCCCCCAGCCCTCAGATAGTTATAAACATTGATTAAATCCCCTCTCAGTCTTCTGCAGACTAAGCAGCCCCAGGTCCCTCAGCCTCTCCTCACCAGGCAGTGCTCCTGTCCCCTCAGCATCCTCACAGCCCTCCACTGGACTCTCTCCAGCAGATCCCTGTCCCTCTTGAAGTTGTTCAGACAAATGCCTTCCTGGTGCCATGGTATGTGAAATCCACCTTGTAACATGGCAGCTGCTCCAGCTGGTGAAAATGTCAGAGTTATGGTGCAGAGAAAAGGTCTTAAGCTACCTTAGTACTCACACATCAGTTACCTACTGACCGAGAGCCACTGGCTGCCACAAAGGGGTAGTAGAGTTTGGGTGCATGGACAATGAGTAATGTACACCTTGGTACAGCCAAAGCAAACCATCCCATTTGTTTCC
This sequence comes from Semnornis frantzii, assembly GCA_013399775.1. NCBI lineage: Eukaryota > Metazoa > Chordata > Aves > Piciformes > Ramphastidae > Semnornis > Semnornis frantzii. The sequence continues at coordinate 12,179 of VWYK01007245.1, read as the reverse complement.
AGGGAGAACCTCTACAAATTGCTGCCTGTTGCCAAAGTAATGATTTTATGCTGAAATAAACCCAGTGAATATATTGTCTCACCAGTCGTAGCTGCATTTTCACCCTTAGGACAGGATGAATGTACAGCTGTGAAGGGGAGATGTGAGCTGCTCATGCATCGCTTCGTTTCCAGCAGTGCCTTAAATGATCAGCATTTGGCCTGGCAAGGCTCTGTAAAGCTGGGTGAAGTGTTTCAGGGGAAGTGGAGGAAAGGTCTTTTATCTGTGGCTGTGACGGTTTGGGAGTTCCCTGCCCCCCCACACTTTAAAATGACCCAGAGTAAAAACTCAGCCGGGCTGGAAGTTAAGAGCTGAAGCTCTATTTACAGCTCAGCACAATATACAAGCAAATATATACAGTATAGACAGGAATAGTTACAGAAATATACAAGGTAAAGGTAACACAGACACACAACTCCCCTCCCAGAAATCAGAGACCCCAGGAGGGGCTCCCAACCACCCTTCCACCTTCTCCCCACTCCCACACCTTACCCCAAGGTTTGGCTTACGCGCAAGGAGGATCGGCTGGGGAGGATTAGAAGAAAAGTGGTTAGTGAAGTTATTCAGTAGAGAGGAGAAGCCAGAGCTGCTAGCCCAAGACCCAAGCAGCAAGCCAGCCCAGTAAGTAAGTAAGCAAGTAAGTCCCTCGTGACCCAGACTGCCAGCTCGAGAGACTCTTATCTTCTTTGTTATGGTTTCCTTATACCTAAACATCGCAGCAAGCCTCTGAGTGAAGTAGACATCACCATGGTTTTACCTTCACAGCCTACAGTATAATTTTCTCTATTAAAAAATATTCCAATTAACTCAAACCAGCACAGGAGGATTAGAAGAAAAGTGGTTAGTGAAGTTATTCAGTAGAGAGGAGAAGCCAGAGCTGCTAGCCCAAGACCCAAGCAGCCAGCAAGTCCATCCCTCGTGACCCAGACTGCCAGCTCGACAGACTCTTATCTTCTTTGTTTTGGTTTTCTTATACCTAAACATCACAGCAAGCCTCTGAGTGAAGTAGACATCACCACTGTTTTCCTTCACAGCCTATAGTGCAATTTTTCTCTATTAAAATATTCCAATTAGCTCAAACCAGCACAGTGGCAAACAACCATTCCTGGGCCGGGACAAACTCTTCTGGTGAGGACTCCTGCAAGGCACAATAGGTACAGGCACATCATGCAGGAAGTTCAGATGTGCCAGGGCCTCAAGAAAATTCAGGCAGAAACTTACTCACAGACCTAGTAAGGTGAGGCTGAACTGCTCAGATAACAGAGTACTACTTGGAACAGTACCTGTTGGTTAGGTGTGCATTCATTGGCAGTCATCAGTGCTCTGCTCCTCCAAACCCTTTCCATGTTTTGTTTTTAATTACTTCTCTTCTTTGGTTCTAACATGTAGGAGAATTAGGCAAGGCTCTCCAGGCTGCTAGCAAGATCAGAATCTGTAAAATGAAATGGAAGTTGGAAATGAAACTTTGTTTGAACGCTAAACAAAGAGAAATAATTGTGATGAAGATCATAATAATGAGTCCTCAATTACCACAGCAGTCTGGCCACAAAACTATAAAAAAAGGAGGGGAGGGGAGGGGGAAGCCAACCTAACGTTTCTCATTTTAATGGTTTTAATTAAACTCTGTCATTTTTAAGTGCTGCTGTAAATTTTACTACTAGTTTTATAAATCCTCAGCTGGGAACTAAATGTGATCTCAGGTCAGGAGATGCTGTGTCCACACAGGTTTCTGTGGATTTACTTCAAAATAACTTTGATGTAGGAAAGGTCTTCAGGCTTTTGTCCAAACCAAATGCAATACAAAGAAAGCCACAGCTGAAAGAAAGCAGCTGCAGAACAACAGTTATCAGTGAGCATGGAATTTAGATGCTACAATCAACTCTTCCCACTTTCTGTACCTTTCCTTAGTGTGTCTGTGGTGATGTTTGGTTGCTAGACAGGGTGAGGTGTGTAAATGTTAGTAATCTGTGAAGCTCAATGGAATTGGCTTGTGCTAGAAGCTCCTAAGTTCTGCCTGGAACCCAGCAAAGGTTATTTGCAAAACAATACAAAGTTAGGAGAAACACACACTAACATTTGATGCAAGTTATCCTGCTGGGAATTTTTGGTTTTGTTGGAAAGTCTTGAATTTAGGAAGAGAAAAGCTGTCCCCAGGACAGCCTAAAGAGAATGAAGCCATTCATTCAAGTCTTTGTTGTGTGTGGTGAAGCAAAGATCATGCATTGGGCTGCTTATTTTAACTCACTGAGTCTCCACAGCATATGGCAAGACCAGAGTCAGCTTTGACCACCCCTGAAACACAGACATCCCTTAGGAGTGTGGGACTGCAGTGACAGGTTTCCCAGGGGACATGGACAAGGCAGGAAGAGAGGGAAAGAGAAGGCCCACAGGAGCTGCTGGTCATTGAACCACAGCTGGCTGTGTAGAAATTTAATTAGGGTGCTGACACTGACACAGTGGAGGTGTAAAGCTGCTACCTAGGCTTGATCTGCACTGGACTCTGGACCTGCTGCTCCTTGGCAGCACAGCTGTGTTATGTACTGCTTGGGATCTGCTTTCTGGGATAACCTTGGGTGGGGTTTGGGTGGGGAAATGCTCCTACTGCATATGATGATGAACTCAGATCATTTGTATGGACACCAGCACATCTTAGTTTTCTCTTTTAATAGGGCACTGTCCTTCCTCTTCATGGCAGAAAACTGCCTCGGTGGTAGCAAGAAGATGCTGTTGGTAGCTCCACAAGAGGTTGGTAGGGAGCAGGAAGGTTCTCTCTGGGAAAGTTCTCCTTGGCTGGCCACATCTCTCAGGTATGCAGGCAGCACTTTTCCAGAAATTGCTCCTGTGCTGCAATCAGTGTTTGTGACCTTGCAAAATGAAAGAGGATGTGCATGCTTGCTCATCTTCAGCAGGCTTTCATTTCTCTGCTAGGAACAGCAGGCTTGCTGCCTCCAAATTGCCATCTCTGGGCACCATGAAGACTCCAGGGGATTCACTTCTTAAATCAACCCTTCAATGAATATAAATGGAGGATGCCTGCTTTTATTTATTTCTTTTTATTTTATTTTATATTTTTTTTCCCTGCAGGGATGAGATTAGCACATCCATTTAGAAAAGAGAAACTTCTGGTGTAGGGAAATTCTTATTCTCTGCAGAGGTTTTATAGAATCATAGAAAGGTAAGGTTGGAAGGGACCTCAAAGCTCAGCCAGTTCCAACCCCCTGCCATAGGCAGGGACACCTCCCACTAGCACAGGTCACTCAAGGCCTCATCCAACCTGGTCCTGAACACCTCCCTGGGCAACCTGTGCCAGTGTCTCACCACCCTCACTCCAAACAACTTCCTCCTCACATCCACTTTCAATCTCCCCTCTGACACTTCAAACCCATTCCCCTTGTCCTGCCATTCCCAGACCTTGTCAACAGTCCCTCCCCAGCCTTCCTGCAGCCCCCTTCAGATCCTGCAAGGCCACTCCAAGCTCTCCTGGAAGCCTTCTCCTTTGCAGGCTGCAGAGCCCCAACTCTCTCAGCCTGTCCTCACAGCAGAGCTGCTGCAGCCCTCTCACCATCTTGGTGACCTCCTCTGCACTGGCTCCAACACTTCCATGTCCTTCCTGTGCTGGGGGCTCCACAACTGCACCCAGGACTGCACATTTTGCTATGCTTATGTAATCATTTTTACTCACATAAAGCTCTACATTTAATTTTGTGCTTCTTATTTTTGTCTCATGTTCTGAGCCTGCTAATGCAAACTTCAGGCTGCACAACCTCTTCTACTTTTGTGCATTTTGGAGTAATTGGAATTTTTCCATCTTCCTCTGTAGGAGTTCAAGAGTGACACCATCTTTCCCTTGCATCAGTGCTGAAAAAGCATGTTCTAACTGAGGTGCAACTGCAGAGGTGAGTAATGGCTTAATACCCTCCCTCATCCCCCGTTGTGTTACCAGAAGAATAATGTAATTGAACTATAACATCATTTTGGAAGCTTATCAGTGGGATTAAAGGGAGACCAGACACATTTTGGCTGCTGTGTGACTTTCAGAGATACTTCACACATTGCAGAAAGTTATTAACAGGTTAGAGCAGCTACAGAATGCCTTTTGAAGGAAAGCTAAGTGTATAATTATTTGGCTTTGAAGCTGCTGCTGGTATCAACTGTCCAGCATTAATCTCAACATTGCATTTAAGCAGCATGTAGGTTGCTTTATGGTCTGCAGTGTCCTACAGCTGGAAGTACAGGAATAGTGTGGCCAGCAGGAGCAGGGAGGTCATTCTCCCCCTGTACTCTGCACTGCTTAGGCCACACCTTGAGTACTGTGTCCAGTTCTGGGCCCCTCAATTTAAGAAGGACATTGACGTGCTTGAATGTGTCCAGAGAAGGGCAATGAGGCTGGGGAGAGGCCTGGAGCACAGCCCTGTGAGGAGAGGCTGAGGGAGCTGGGATTGTTTAGCCTGGTGAAGAGGAGGCTCAGGGGAGACCTTATTGATGTCTACAGCTACCTGAAGGGGGGTTGTGGCCAGCAGGAGGTTGCTTTCTTCTCTCAGGCAACCAGCACCAGAACAAGACGTCACAGTCTCAAGCTGTGCCAGGGGAGGATTAGGCTGGAGGTGAGGAGAAAGTTCTTCACTGAGAGAGTCATTCCCTGCTGGAATGGGCTGCCCAGGGAGGTGGTGGAGTCACCATCCCTGGAGGTGTTCAAGGTGGGGTTGGATGTGGCTCTTGGTGCCATGGTCTGGTCTCGAGGTGTGTGGTAACAGGTTGGACTTGATGAGCTTTGAGGTCTCTTCCAACCTTGGTGATACTCTGATACTGTGATACTGATGCCAGTATTGTGTGATAGCACTGTTAACACACAAAAAAATTGTGTGTTGTGTGCCTGCCATAGGAAAAATTATCATTAAACAAAACAAAACAAAACAAAAAACAAAAAACAACAACAAAAAAAAACCAAACAAACAAAAAAACAAAAAAAAAAAGACAGCACAGACAAGCATATGAGAGAACTCATTTTCAAAAGGTGTCCATGGGACACAAGATTAGAAGTGTTTACTGCCATGCCCTCNTCCACCTTCTCCCCACCCCTCTGCCTTACCCCAGGGCCTGCCTTACATGCAAGGTGAGTTTGGAGGATGGGCAAGGGGGGTTCGAAGCAAAGTGGTGAGTTGGGTTACTCAGCAGAGAGGAGAAGACACAGCAGCTCCCAGGGAGACCAAGAGACTCTGTGTTATCTATGTTCATGTCCCTGTTCTTACCCATCTCAGCAAGCCTATGAGTGCAGCACACATCACCACTGTTTGCTTTTCACAGCCTAGAATATAATTTTTTGCAAAAATATTCCAATTAGCCTCAAATCAGCACATCAGCAAAAAACCAGCACTGACACCTTGGCAACAGCAGGCAGTGGCCTCACAGCTCAGCCTTTTGCTCTGGTCATTCCTCTGATAGGTATTTCTGTCTCTTTTCTTCAGTTCTTACAATTTTACAGTAGCTGCATGTTTGGAGCTCAGTTTTGGTGAAGCTGATCCTCTTTCTTTGTCTTCTCTTCTGATATAATTTTTCTTCTCTTTTGACATACTGCTGGGTTTGGGGAAACAATTCAAGTACCACAAAATCAAGAGCTGGGAATGTAACTGTGACAATTAAATGTACTTACTGCTAGGCTTAGGGAGGAGGTTTCTACAAAGGAGAAAACATTAACCTTAATATGAAGTGGAAGTAAAACTAAATAAAACAACATTAGAGTGTTGGGTTGATTGCCTGTAGAAATAATAGATACTTCTGTAACATCTTCAGTGTGATTTTAGGCTTCAGTCTGTGATGGGCAAAGAGCTGCTAACAGCAAACTCAAACCAGGTGGAAATGCTTCCTTGTGGACCTCAGATCTCTTTGGCCTGAGGTCAGTGATGTGCAGTGATAGGCAATTTGCAGAAATGAGACTTGAGTATGAGGCAGCTGTCAGGGGATGGTCAGGAATGCAGGCATGCTTCATGTTATGCTTGTATGCATATTTATATGGACCCTACAGAACATCAGTCTCCCACACTTGATCACACAGAGAAGCAGTTCAGAAGCTATGCATTGAACAGAGGAAATGGAAAGTGTTGTCTGCTGGCCTGCTTTATATCTTGTTGTTAAAGTAGACTTAGGAAGAACCAAGCTTTAGGCAGAAGATCTGTTCTGCAATGTAGTTTTGGAAGATCTTGAGATATTAGGTTCTAGAGCCACCTGTTCTGGTATCTCACCACCCTCATTTCAAAGAAGTCATTTCTAATGCCCACTCCAGTCTATGCACTGTCATGAAGGCCACCAGAAAATTGGGTTCTCAAAGCTAGCAGCTTCTTTGCTTTGCTGAGACAGAGGCATGCAGCAATCTGCTGTTTCTTCTGAAATTCCTTACATGTTCTCAGGGTCTTCTAGTCCCAAGTATGAGCAACTTGTACCTAACCATGCTTTATTTTTTTTTTTTTATCCATGTTTGAGTTTTTCTGCCTTAAATAACATTTTTTTTTTTGGCCAAATGTTGTCCATCACTGTGTCATAATAACAAATAGTGTTAAATTTGTGTAGCTAGAGAGACACTTGCCATAGGTAGAATCTGGCATAATAGCAGGATCTAGCTAACACACACTACAGTACACACAATTACTTCAGCTGATAGCTATCAGCCATGGCAAATGCTTTTCCTAGAGAGATGAAGCTCAAAAATAACCAACGACCTCTGACTCCCCATCTGGCTGCACCTGCTTTAAAGCTGGGCTGTGAAATGCCAGATAAGCAGAGGAACTGCAGCACCTTTTGTTGCAAGAGCCTTTTATTGCCCAGAAGTATTATGTGGATGAGTCTGAAAAGCAGAGAAGCTCAGGGACAGGTCAGAAAGAGAAGTACAAGAGGAGGAAATGATGCAATTTCTTCGAGTTGCTCCAAAGCCTCTTTCACACTGCTCCTGGTGGTGTTTCCTTGGTTGTGGACATTTTCTCTGCTCAGAGCTGTGCCCATGGCAGGACGTTTGGCAGAGCACTGGCTTTGCTCCAGTGCTAGGTGTTACATGGAGGGATGCTCCTGGTTCTTGTGTTGTGCTGCCACTGTCTGGCAAAGGCAAGGGGACCTTGGAGCAGATGTCCTCGACCGTAAGTCTACCTCACCTCGGTGACTCCTTTTACCCTCCTTGGGGTAGTTCATGGGCTGAAGGCCTTGCTCTGCCATCAGCACTACTGGAGGAGCTTGCAATGTATCCCTCATCAATGTGTGTTGCACATCTTAAATGGGTTGGTAGGTAATCATTATCTTGAAGTGGCAGGTGGTAATTGCTGTATTAAAATTCTGTGTAGCTTATTTGCCGTGCAGGACTGCAGAAGAATGGTGTGTGCCTTGCCAGCAAGTTGATTAGAGATGCCTTAGGCATCATCTTTTCCAATTTTTAAAGAATTAATCATGCACAGTTTTCATGTTAACTTAGAATAGCACAAGGGATCAACACGAGATGGCTCCTGCAGCATGCTCTGCCTGTTCCGTGTCATTTTGTGAGCCCAGTCTGACCTCTCTCTGCCTCTGATGACCCACACCTGAAAGAAGAAAAGGAGAAGCGTTGGAACAAAGCCACTCTTTCCAGGCAGGGTTTCTATTCCTCATGGAAAAGAGGTAAATGAAAGGGAGCTGTCAGAGCTGCTGAGCGTTCATGTGAATTGCCAGCACTGCAGTGGCTATGGTAGCATACGTTAGCGTCTGGTAAGGGCAGAGTGGAGATGCTGTCCAGCAGAAGTTGAGAGTGGTTTGCATGGCACAAAAATTGACAAATGACATAACCTAGGACTGCAAAAGTGCACAGTTGTTGGTGAGTTGCAGTAGGGGTTTTGCTGTCTTTATTTGGTTTGACAAAGTGATTTATTCTCCTCCTCACCCCCAGTGGGTGTAGCTGTAGTGGGAAACTGTAAAAGCTCCTGGACAAAGCTGTATGCAGACCAATATGATCCAAGCAATGCTCATTTATTGAATGTGGGCATACACTGATATGCTTTCTGTGTGGGTTAGTTCAGTGTAAGCTCACTGACCACAGTGTGTGGGTCAGTTTAGTGTAAGCTCTGTGGCACTAAGCAATTGGTTCAGATCATTAAGGCACAAGCTCTGTGGCATTAAGCAATTAGTTAGTCTTATCTATTCAAACCCTTTGCATGAATCTTTGTTTCTGCTTTGGTCTCCTGTTGTTGTCCATTTCCCCAGTGGCAGCTCTCAGCTGGTGTCCTTGCCCTTCAGATGAACCTTCATGCAGGCTGTGAAACTTTTCAGTTCACAATTAGCAGTTAGCACAGTTTGGATTGCTCACATGTCCACTTAATGCAAGCTATTCCCCTACAGTAAACCTTATTGTGTGGACAGTGTCCTCTCAAGAGAAGAGGAACTCTTCTCAGAAGTGTGGCACTATAAGAAGGTAGATTGAGATTAGAGACAAAGAAGTTGTTTGTGATGAGGGTGGTGAAACACAAGAACGTCTCTGCTGGGCAGATGGTTTGTGGAAACATTCAGGATCAGGTCGAAGGGGACTCTGAGCATCCTGGTCTAGTTGAAGGTGTCCCAGCTGGTTCCTGATGTCCAAGAGGTTAGGCTGGATGACTTTACCTTCCAACCCAAACCATTCTATGCTCATAGCATTCTAGAGAGCTGCATTTGAATATCTAACAGTATTTGGAGGAATAGAGAGGGGCCAACATAGGCTGTAGTAGTCACCTATCTTTACACAGCTAATGGCAACCGTTTTAGTGGAGCAGTGATGATCTTGCTCAGCTTCTCACATTAGGAGAAAGACTTTGGTTTGAGTCCATCAGTAGAGTTACAGGAGGAAGGATGCTGTTTTGTTTTCCATAGCCTTGGGTCCAGATGGGTTTCAAGAACTGACCAAGTCCTGTTGATGTGTTTAAATGATAGATGGGAGAGACACCTGCCACAGGTGTCTGGAGAGAACAGGTGTGGATGGACGGTGACACTGGAGTAGCCACAGCAATGTGAATACCCAGTGTGAGGAGCTACCAGGGTGTACAGCATGGGCTGAGGAGTTTTCATTCTGTAAGTTGCTTTACATTTGTAAATGAAAGACCAAATCCCTGCCTTGAAAGGCTTCCAGCCTAAACCCTGCTGAGGTACATGGAACCACTTTGAAAGTTAAAGTAAGGCGTAAGGGGCCCTGGGCAGGCTGTGGGACTTGTGATGTTAGCTGTGAATACAGGAAAGGAGAAGTGGCAAGTGGTAAAAATAGAATTCCCAGGACCCTCTGTGGTCCACACTGATTTGGAGGCTGTAAAATGCTTTCTTAATTTTAAAACCAGAGTGAAAAGTTCCCTTGTGTCTGTTACTCAGAAAGGGGAAGTTCTAAGAGAATGACCAAATTTCTGCCCTAGGAAAGCTGAGGTGCAGTCTAAAACAAGCCCAGTTTGCTGGCTAGAATTCACTGGTGCCTAAGGATTTTCACATCAGACAGTGATGTCACAAGCACAAGATGAAAGTATGAACTAAGCATGTGAAGCAAATTACACTTTAATAATGAGTATACTGAACTCAACAGAGAAAGAAGGGTGGCCTGGCTCCTCTTTAAAGCAAAGCAAAGTGCTTGATAGCTGTGTGAAGATAAACCAGTGGGTGCCTCCAGCACCTCTGCAGCTGCCTGCTGAGGTCAGTCGGTGGGTGAGGTGCTGGAACCAGCGTAGCTAACTCACACAGACCTGGCCAGGCAGGGGCTGTTCCTGCACCACTGTGCAGAGAGTAAAAGCAATGATTGCTTCTCTCTTTCTTCATGCAGCCTGTGTGATATCAGAAATAAATTTATGGTGTTCCTGATTGCTGCTGCCAGCTGGTACAGTGACTGTGGCACTGGAGGTGGTTTGTGTTATGAGATTCAGCATTTTCTTGATGGCTCATGACAGAGGTTGTCATGCAGCCAATACATATTTCTTGGAACCACTGGATACAAGGAGCTGCTTAGAGACCTTCATCCCTGCCTCCTCCCAAGAAAACAAGAAGTGTTTTTCTTCTTCCTTTTAATCTTCTTTCTCCATTTCCCCCCTGTAGTTTATGTACTGGGAGTAACAGTAGAGTTACCAGTTTCAGTGTACAAATCTTACAGAAGACCATCTGGCAAACTTGGATTGATCCATGAAACCTGCTTGAATGCTGCTTCTGTTTTCTTGGGTTGTGGGTTGGGGTTTTTTGTTTGGTTGTTGTTGTTTTTTGTTTGCTTTGTGTTTGTGTGGTTTGTCTGCTTTGTTTTGTTTTCCCTTGAAAAAAATTAGTTTTGGATGTTGTTTCAGAGACAGGGTAATTAATTACTGCGAGATGGTATTTAAAAATATTAACAGTTTATTCATATTAAATATTCAGAACTGGCATCACCCCCATCACCATTTAATAATAATAACAACAGGCTCTTTGCAACATGATGGAAACTCTGTACAGGCTCTAACAGGATCCAGAGATAACTATTAACTATAAACATGAATTGAACTGGATTTAAACTGGCAGAGAAGCTTTGCGGTCAGCACACCGCTTGCGGCCAGCACGCCGCTTGCTCACTAGATGGACACAAGGAGCTACTTTCTGCTTAGGGCAGAAGGCAATTAATAATTCCAAGAGGCTTTTGGGATTGACTCACAGAATTCTATCTGACAGTAGCCAAGGCTCGTAGCAGGGTTGCTGTCGGTAGCCGTCAGAGGCTTTAGAGTCTCCCCAGGCTTCTGGGGAAAGGAGGCAGACGATCTCTGCCCTGTTCCTGGCTCTCTGGATGATTTGTGTTCTCTGCAGGGCTTCCCCCTGGGCAGAAGGCTTCCAGGTGCAGGCAGATGTCTTGCGGTGTCACGCCGGCTGTGCAGGCCAAATGCGTGGAGGGATCAGAGGCAGCAGGCACAGACACAGCTTGGAATGGCAAAGGCCTCTGTGCTCCCTGCTCATCTCCTTTGATCCAATACAGCCTGAGACCAATGGGCCTTTGGACACAGGAGAGCCAATCCAATGGCAGTTAGCCAAGATTTGCCCATCTTGGGTGAAGCCATAGGCTTGCTTTACCCTTCTTTGGGCAGAACACAGCCTTGCACAAGGCAACCCTGTGCACCTTGTTTACAGCAGGGTCTGGGCAGGCCACAGACCCCAGACTTAGTGGCTCCAGGCCCTTTGTCCCTTTTCCTGCGGTTGCTCTCCCCAAAACAGCAGGAGGGAGAGCAGCAAAACATGGCTGGGCAAACCAGGAGAGGTACAAGCCCAATTTGGCCTGCTTAGGCCTACCATGACAGATGTATATTAAAAAAGTTCATGACTGATAACCTCTTGAAGTGGTGCTTTTTATGCCTGGAAAACTCTACTTGGATTAACAGGAGATTAAAGTCTCTGTGAGAAATGAACAGCATTCAAATAGTTAATGCCCTAAACACAGCAGAAAGGTATTTCTCAGGGGGTGTTATGTGCTCTTTATACGCTCTCTGGTGTAGAGTAATTGAACAAAGAATGTATGAATTATAAGAAATGAAACAACTATGGAGTGGAAAAAGTCCTAATTTTTATTCTGACACCCAAATTATCCCATTTTTAGCACCATATCTATGAGCAGAGCTGCCTCAAAGTTCCCTGGCGAAAGATAGTGCACTGAAGCAGTTGTCTCTAGTTCCTAAGTGAAGTTTAAGAACAGCCTCTCACTCTCTTAATGGGCCACTATGGCTCAGACTGGCTCAGCCAGTTTTGTACTTTGAGGGAGTTGTTTTACTTTCAAAAAGTGAAATACTACCTATTTGAAGTTTTGCTGAGGGAATTAGTTTGAAATATTTAAGCACTACAAAGGTTTCTGACCTAAATGAGCAGTGTAAGAGACCCAGGGGTCTCCTTTACCTTTGGCTTTTTTTTTTTTCCACCTGGAGAAAACTTAATGTAATCGTTGCAGTGTGCTATAATCTGTGTCTCAGAGGTCCCATTCAGAAATTTATCTTCCTCTTCTTTGGCATTTAAACCTGACCACTGCTTCCTGAGGAGTTTGAAAAGGAAATGATGAGATATTCATCATTTAAGTGCATGCAGATGTCAAATTGCTTTGTGAATGATACTCAATACTAATAGAGAAAGAGACATCGCACGGCAGAAATGAGTGACTGAGGTTTGGCTTGGCTTGGTTTGGC
>VWYK01007243.1:0-11146 GCA_013399775.1 Semnornis frantzii | reverse complement strand
ACACACGAATGCATCCAGGCAGGCTATAAGGTTCCTATAAGGTCACAAGAGCTTATAGCAAGCACATTGCTATAAGCGGGCAGAGACATTGATTCAATGAGTCCATGCTTGCAGAGGGCAGCCAGTTCATTATTTAACTATCCACTTAACTTCAAGAATGTGAGCATTGCATAAAACATGATCTATAATTATTTTTTTATGTGGTCACTTGGTATATTTTATCACAAAACACCACTGGCTAGGTGTTGCTACGTGGTGCTACAAAATGATGGCATTTAAACGAGTCAGAAGCAAAATGCATTACATTCTAAAAATTATCTTTCACATGCAGCTACATTTCTGACTCTAATTTAATTTCTAAGTGTTGGACAGACTGCATTGGTGCCCAAGAGGAAGGAAAAGCTACTCTCTCTATTGTGAAATTCTCCACTAAGGTTTCGTTTCAGTAATTCAGCACTCATTCCAAATGCTTAAATTCAGCACTAACCAAAAATGTAAAGCTTAAAGGAGACTCCACCGCCACCCTCAGAATCTGACAAAAGCTGTTTCCCTTGAATTTGACAAGAAATTGAAAAGAATCATAAAATGGTAAGGTTGGAAGGGACCTCAAGGATCATCTAGCTCCAGCTCCCTGCCATAGGCAGGGACACCTCCCCCTAGAACAGGTCACTCAAGGCCTTGTCCAACCTGGCCTTGAACGCCTCCAGGGAGGGAGCAGCCACAACCTGTGCGAGTGTCTCACCACCCTCACTGCAAACAACTTCCTCCTAACATCCAGTTTAAATCCCCCCTCTGCCAGCTTATATCCATTGCCCCTTGTCCTGTCATTGCAAGACCTTATAAATAGTCCCTCCCCAGCCTTCCTGTAGGCCCCCTTCAGATACTGGACGGCTACTATAAGGTCTCCTGGAAGCCTTCTCTTCTGCAGGCTGCAGAGCCCCAACTCTCTCAGCCTCTCCTCATAGGAGAGCTGCTGCAGCCTTCTGAGCATCTTCATGGCCTCCTCTGGACCCACTCCAACAGTTCCATGTCCTTCCTGTGCTGGAGGTTCCAGAACTGCAACATGGTACTCCGGGCACAGGAGAAGAAGAGAGGGATGGAGAAAGATAGAATGAAGACATTGTTCTCATTGCACAATATCCATGGAAGGAATACTTCAAGTCAGAAAGGTACCAAGAAATAAAGTAGGTGAGGGGAAAACAAACCATCCATAAAAGCCCTCTTACAGTGTGAATGGTAGTTGTGCTTCCCATGAAAGCCATCTGTTCTGTGCATGGACACGGTTTGAAAGACATTCCCAGGATTGTGTCAAGCCAAAGGAATCCCCACTAGAGTTACAGAAATACAAACTGCCTTTAGGCCGGCAGGAGAGCTCTAAAATGCAGCTCTGAAGACGTGGTTACCACCGGCAGGCTCAGGGCTACAACAGCCCTGCCGACATGCCAGACGTTACACAGGATTTTCTCGTCTGATATTGCATGATGAGAACCGAAACTTGAGCAGGGACAGCCTGGCAACACTTTGAATCAGAAATCCTTCAGATGAGTCTAAGGCAGAATCTCCTCTCCGCTGGCACAATGACATTGTCGCCCTTTCTGCCACTTGCAGCTGATGTGGAAAACGCCTGGAAAATATTTCTGCCATAGGATTGACTCTGCTACGTGGGGTTTGCCATGAATGATTTAAATGAGAGTTTGAATTATATACCTGTTCCACTCTGAAAACAAGGGCCTGAAAACCCAAGTTTAATAATTAATACTTGCACAAGAAGGACAATCCTTCCTGTGAGCCTGGCATCACTGCAGTCCCTTCTCTGCTAGATGACTCAGTTCGGATTACAACTATTTTTCCTAGGTAGCAATCAAATACTGCTACCAATGTTAAGCATAAACAAAACTCTAACTACAAGCAATGCTCAGATGATCAGCTCAGGTTCAAGGGTTCACTGCACATGAATATCCATAAATACCAATGACAGCCTCAGCAGTATAATGAACTTTGCAGCAACTCATGCAGGCAGTCTACACAATACACAAACATAATGCCCCCAACCTTAAAGCAGGAAACCTCCAGAAGCAATTGTGAGCTACTTCTGCAGCCCAGACAGTGCATTTAAAAAGCATTTAAGAAATACCCCAACCTTGTTTTTTTAAATGTCCACATGTTTATTATTTTTCCAACATGAAATTGTACTGAATGATGCAGGAGCTGTACATAAAGACTGTCAATTCCACTGAGCTGCCACATCAATTAGCGGTATATTCTTACCTCCCTTAATTTAAGTGTGCAACATCACAATGTGGGCTCCCTTTCTTTTTTTTTTTTTTTTATAGGAAGCACATAACATTTTTATCTTTAAGATGTTTACATATTTTTTGTCTTGCAAACACTGGCCACAGTACCACACAGCCTCCCATAAGCAGATATTTCTGGCATTTCTTGAAATACACACCCTGTTCCCAGCTCCACTATCAGATCTGTGTTAAAGAAACACTGCCTGTTTGAAAACCAGGGAACACTTTTGAAGCATTGGGTTTGCTTTTTCTTCTATTTTTAACTCCACTACTTGCTTTCCTAATTGCAAGAGTCTCTGTTGTGTGGAACTGCAGCAAGAATAATGGAGGAAGCTACTATACAAATCTGCACACCTCATAAATGCTGCTAAAACAAACAAACCCCAAGCAAACTGAAAATATATTTTTTTTCCATGACTCCAAGCTTAGGAGTTCTAAGGGTTAAGATGGCTTGAAAGTTATAGACTAAGAAGCTGTATGTCTATGAAGTAAATGGTTTTGTAGACACATAGCCTTCCCGTATCTGAAGGGGGTCTACAGAAAGGCTGGGGAGGGACTATTGACAAGGTCTTGCAATGACAGGATGAGGGGCAATGGGTTTAAACTGGCAGAGGGGAGATTTAGACTGGATGTTAGGAGGAAGTTCTTTGCAGTGAGGGTGGTGAGCCACTGGCACGGGTTGCCCAGGGAGGTTGTGGCTGCTCCCTCCCTGGAGTTGTTCAAGGCCAGGGTGGAGGAGGCCTTGAGTGACCTGTACTAGTGCGAGGTGTCCCTGCCTATGGCAGGGGGTTGGAACTAGATGATCCTGGAGGTCCCTTCCAACCTTAACATTCTATGATTCTATAACAATATCCTTCCATATCTTCCTGACCTACCTCATAGTGAAGATCTTTCTACCATGTCGGTTTGGGGGGTTTTTTTGCTGTTTTTTAAGTCACACAGGAAGTTACTACTTCTGTCCCTGCTGAAATACTACATCACTCATTACAAAACTCCATCTAGAGCAAGCCCTGTGAGACCCCCACCTATTTCACAGATGAGTCAGCTGGGCTCAGTTTAAACAGCCTTCAGCAGCAGCTTAAGGTGAGATATCTGAGCTTATAGCAAAACAGACAAGAAGCACTCAGTGGTGTTGCCACCTTCTTTGGGAGAGAGGCAGTAATCAGCAGCAGATAAGTAGTAATGTATTAAGACCACCACATCTGTCTCAGCAGCAAACGTCTGTCTGCATCCAGCTTTATCGAAATAGGGACCTGGTGTTTAGGAGATCAATGTTACTGTGGTGGTGAGACACTGGAGCAGGTTGCCTAGAGAGGTGGTGACCTCTCTGGAGGTTTTTAAGGCCAGGCTGGATGTGGCTCTGAGCAACCTGATTTAGTGTGAGGTGTCCCTGCCCATGGCAGGGGGGTTGGAACTGGATGATCCTCGAGGTCCCTTCCAGTCCTGACAATTCTATGATTATCAAAGGGAGCTGTTATTATCTACAATGCCTATCACACACAGAAAGAATTTCCAGTATGGGTTGGAGGTGCCCAAATATAATCTAGAGATCACAGCAATTGTTTTATTATTAATTTGCTTTGTGATATTCAACATTAGACAAGTGGCCTACTGAAGTTCACAGACGCTTCCGGTTTTGAGCTGAGGTTACACACTGCTTGCTGATGGTCACTGAATCTCCAAAGGCATTTGCTGTGGTCTCATCAGCTTTACTAGCCTATACAACTGGGAACTCACACATAAATACCGTGGCATGTAATCAGAACCTCCTTAATTCCTGTGTGATCCTGGGTTAGGAAAAGTGTTTCCCAGACTGATAGTGCTGTCAGACAGCTTTTTTCATGCCAGATTTTTCCTTTTCCCCTGCCTGACTGTTGAGACAGGCACCAGGACAGGTTGGGGGTTGCCGTGCTGGAAAGTAGCTTCATGGAGAAAGACCTTGGAGTGCCAGTGGGCGGCAAGTTCTGCATGGGCCAGCAATGTGCCCTGGTGGACAAGAGAGCCAATGGCATCCTGGGGTGCATCAGGAAAAAAAGTGTANGTGGTCAGCAGCAATAAGTCAAGGAGCAATGGATACAAACTGGAACAGAGAAGGTTTCAGCTCAACAGGAAGAGAAATTTATTTACAGTGAGGGTGACAGAGCCCTGGAACAGGCTGCCCAGAGAGGTTGTGGAGTCTCCTTCTCTGGAGACTTTCTCAACCTGCCTGGATGCATTCCTGTGTGAACTCCCCTGGGCAATCCTGCTTTGGTGAGGAGGTTGGACTGGATGATCTCTGTAGGTCCCTTCCAACCTCTAAAGTTCTGTGACTCTGTGATTCTGAGTGGCTTCAGAAGGCTGCTGCACTAACCAACTAACCTGAAGCAGAGATGCTAACCCTTTTCTGGCCACAAAAAAGGCCTCACCTTACTGCAGGGACAGTCAAATGAACTGGGTGACCCAGCCCCTGCCTATCCCTAATTTTATGTGATGAATGGGTTTGTAATTTTGTGTGTGTGTGTGTGTGTGTAAATCAATACAGTAGCTGCACCATCTGCATTTTCTGTCTCCATTGTTTGACTCCGTAGTGCTTCAAGTTTCTGTGGGTAGTTTTTGTAGTCCTTTTAACATATCACTTTACATCTGATTAGGATCTCTTTAAAATCTCTGCAAGGGTCGTTCCCCAGACAGATGGGGCACTAACCACAAAGCTATTCAGCAGCTGAGGTAACATGACTTGAACGGGTTAGTCCCATCTTTTCTTGTCCTCAAGAGCTGTTCAAGTATACTCACAAATAGTTCCGCAAAGGAGGATCTGAATGAGGCATTTATCATTCACCTTGGGTTGAAAAGCCCTCTAACCCTGCTAGGACACAGGTCAATATATAGAAAGTGGTATTATTTGCTTCCTTCACACCTAGAAGCTTGCACAAGTCTACAATGCAAGCCTGAAAACTGACATTATGAAAAGTAGCTATTTGAATATCCTAGCAACAAATTAGAGGGGATTGTTGCAGTTCTTTGATAATTCCTGAAACACTGCAAGTGCTGCCCTAAACGTCCTCAGTGACATGCACACGTAGCTTGAAAGCATTTACTCTAACAAGTCCTCCTCTGATAACTAAAAGACCTTTATTCCAGTGACAGCATTTTGCTTTAGCATTGATGTGCTATCATAATATAAATACACATACTGAGATGTTAGCTCATGCATGTGCCCAGGATGCAAATAGAGTCTCAAAGCCAGAGGCAAGTAGCAAGCTATCTTGAGGGCAGCAGAAAGAGCTGGCTTGGGAAGAGCCACAGGCTCCATTGAAGAGCATGAGAAAGGCCATCAGGGGCCACACAGTGGTGCGTGAGCGTGAAAGGCAAGCTGCCTGCTGGCCAGCTGCGGTCACTCTCAGCTGCCAAATGGTTGTGACCTCAAATCCTGGCCAAATATTGAATAGGCAGTCATCCCACAATAACAGTTACATATACAATCGACTCCCAGAATGAAGAAATACTGCTTTCAAACCAAACCAAACCGAACCCAAACCAATCCCCATCCAAACCCTAACCAAAACCAACTCCAAACCCAAACTAAAACCAAACCAACCCCAAACCCAACCCTGAACTAACCCCAACCTCAAATCAAACCCAAACCAAAATCCCAGCCCCGAACCAAAACCAACCCCAATCCCAAGCCAACTCCAAACCAAAACCAGCCCCAACCCAACTCCAACTCCAAAATCAACTCCAAACCAACCTCAACCCCAATCCAATTAATTCAACTTGTTAGATTCAGGCACAACCTTTTAAAATCACTATTTAAAAATATAGCCAAAGGCAACCTAAAGAGACCTCCCCAGCTCTCTTGTAGCCCACTTCAGATATTTGAAGAGCACAACAAGATCTCCTCAGAGCTTTCTCCTCTTCAGACTGAGCAGCCCCAACTCCCTCGGTCTCTTTTCACAGCAGAGGTTCTCCAACCCTCTGTGCATCCTCATGACACCGTCCATCACATCCATAGCCCTCTTGTAATAGAGGCTCCAGACCTGGATGCAGTACTCCATCTGTGGTCTCACCAGTCCAGAACAGAGTGGGAGGATGACTTTCCTCACCCTGCTACCCACACTTCTCTTGATGCAGCCCAGGCTCTGATTAGCTCTCTGGGCTGCAAGAGCACACTGACGGCTCATACTGAGGGTCCACCAGCACCCCCAAGTCCTGCATTTGAGTAGCTTCCATCTCTATTCTACAGAGCAATAATTAACAAATGTGTTCATACTTGCCTGTGGTAATCTGGAATTAAATAACAAAGTATAGAACCAAAAGGACCCTAACTAAACCATGAAACCTGAGACTCTCGAAATGGGAAGGAGGTACTGAAATGCCACATCAGTCATTGATAGCATTATTATTTGTTTAAATTAGAGGTATCTCTCAAACTCAGCATCAGAACTTGAATTGTGAGTCCATTAATTGACAGTGCACACACATAAGTCATAGTGAGGAAATGTGTGTAAAGAAACCATGAAATCCACCTTGGAATCCAGCACCTAAAGCTAGAGGGACAGGAGTTCAGTTAAGCCCCCAGATAAAAGAGCTCTTCATATATTTCAGAGTTTGCTTCTGCTCCCCCAGTGCTTTCATTTGGACTCACAAACAGAGCTCAAAAAACCTTTAAGGTTACCAGTATTATGCACAAGGTAGTAAGAAAGCAGGAAGGGGGAAGCCCCGACATGAGTTTGACATAAGAGTATCTTAATCACTCTTAATTAACAGGAAAAGGCACCATGCTGTAGTCACACTTGCAGTAGACACATCTGTAAGAGCTAGGAGCTGCTGGGCTGATCCCTAGTTGTTGTACTCCATGATAAACTGAAGAGAAGGTGAATGTAGACCTTTCATAGAATC
This sequence comes from Semnornis frantzii, assembly GCA_013399775.1. Taxonomy (NCBI): domain Eukaryota; kingdom Metazoa; phylum Chordata; class Aves; order Piciformes; family Ramphastidae; genus Semnornis; species Semnornis frantzii. Next base: position 3,974 of record VWYK01007243.1, on the reverse strand, counting down.
ATAGAATCATAGAATGGTAAAGTTGGAAGGGACCTCAAAGATCATCTAGTTCCAACCCCCTGCCATAGCCAACTTGTGCCAGTGCCTCTCTCACTGTAAAGAAATTCCTCCTAACATCCAGTTTCAATCTCCCCTCTGCCAGTTCAAACCCATTGCCCCTCGTCCTGTCATTACAAGACCTTGTCAATAGTCCCTCCCCAGCCTTCCTGTAGGCCTGATTTAGTGACCTATTAGCAGTTACACTTTATCCAAAATTTTGGAGTCTTATTTCTGCTAGGCTCCAGCATGCCTCCTGTACAGGCAAAGTGGAAAAAAAAAATTTAAAAAATGAAAGACTATAATCTTCCACTTGAAGAGTAGCCAGCAGAAGCAAGTTATCAGGCCACCAGAGCAGATAAGCATACAATCTACAATGTCCTCCACGGCACAGAAGGCCTTCAGCATCTATCCTTCACCTCCTTATCCCTTTCAAGTGTTTGCAAAACAAATCCTGTATTTTGTTCCAACTCCTGCAACTTTCTGTCCTCTGCTCTGGAATGCAAAGACGAGCTAGACAAAACAGAGGCTCTGGGAGAAGAAACAGACCTTCAGATCCAGGCAACCACCTCAAGGATGAAGTTTACAATTCCTGTTCTGCCTTTGCAGTTGGCACCAGCGAGTTTCACTAACTGTGAGGAACGCACAGTTTCAGAGTGTGTTGTCTTATCAGAAACTTAAAACTTTCAAATCCCCGTTCTGAAATCTGTCTTTAGTGGGCAAAGGGTTAAAAAACAGTTGACCCTTGCTCATATTGCTTGAACTGACGAGTTCAAGATAGGCAATGCTTTTGGCTTTGGGTTTTATTGGCTGGCTTGAAATTTTTGATACACGAGCAGTGAATTGATAAAACACTACAGTTACTTGCTTCAAGGCTTAAATAGTTTGGTTTTAAGGAAAATAATTTCAATTCTCCATGCATATGCTGAACTTTAAGTAGGAAGACACTTTGAAATGTCTATGCATCTATATAAAATATATAAACACCCATGCACACATAGAGGTATATATATAAACACACGCACATATATATGTAAATATACAAGCACACGCACATATTTTTTAATATATATATGTATGTTCTTTGTTTTAATAAAAGAGAGAAGAAAAGTGGAAAGCATTTCAAAATAAATTAACTTATGGCTTGGAGAGTGTTAATGAGCTAAGACATTTCCAAACAGACCAGAGAGTGGCGGTGCCACAACTGCAGAACTGCCCCCCAGCAGTGAACGTCTACTGAAGCGAAGTAAAGCAAAAGCCAGGAAGCAGAAGGGAGGGGGGAGATAAAAAAAGAGAAAAAGGAAGAGGAGGGGGAAATCTTTTGCAAGTTCATGCACCCCTATTACAAATGCATTTTAATTAAACAACGAGATTATACAGACATTGCTGACAGGGATTATCAAAATAGAATGGCGCCACCTGCCCCTTGCAACCCAATTAATTAGTAGAGAATCTGAGGTGCCAATTATCACAGAGAAATAAGAAAGGAGCAGTAAACACAGTTCATGGTGAACTTGAAAATTAACTCTTTCACCTCACGGCTGAAGCCCCAGAGTCTCACAGGCTGCCCTGATTGCTTCTGCTACAGCTCTCTAAAAGCCCCACACTGAAAATGCACAGTGCTTTTCTGCGGATACACGGTTCCTGTGATCGGCTGAAGGGTGTCCACTTCTGCTCTTCCTAAAATCACCTCTGTGGCTTTAAAAAATATGTTCAGATGTTTAAAAAGCAGATAAGGTTGCTTAGTTCCTTAAAACAAAAAAGAATGGACTTCTTACTCTGCTTAAGGTATGCCAGGGAAATGTAGATGCTCTCCCATAGCAGAGACTTTTTAAGACACTGAGTCCCTGAATAGGATACCAACTACTGACCCAAATAATTTCAATGCTTCAGTTTTCTAAGAAGTAGTTGTGGCTCACATGTACTTGCCCCCTTCGCTCCCTATAAATGAAGAATCACAGAATCATAAAATGAAATGCCCAAATGGATTTGTCACAATATCACTCAGGAACGGGGCAGAATCTGCCAACAGGAAAGAATCTCCTACATCACTATTTGCCAGCTCCAAATACCAATTTTTCCCCCTCAAGTCATAATTCCACTATTTGTGAAGAAGCTATCAAGATCAATAATCTACAATATCATTTGTCACATCAGTTCAGCTCAGCGGCTTTGAGTCACTTTGAAAACAGAGAAGTCACCATTTTTATTGTGCATGTAGCAACTTGTGTGCCTTCACCATACAACTGCACAATTTTTCCTACTCTCCCACCTTAGAATCATAGAATGGTTTAGATTGGAAGGGATCTCAAAGCTCAGCCACCTACAGCCCCCTGCCATAGGCAGAGACACCTCCCACTGGAACAGGTCACTCAAGGCCTCATCCAATCTGGTCGTGAACATCCCCAGGAAGGTTGTGGAGCACAGAATCACAGAATGTGACCATCACACATTCCCTGGGCAACCTATGCCAGCGTCTCACCACCCTCACTGCAAAGAACTTCTTCCTAACATCCAGTTTCAATCTCCCCTCAGCCAGTTTAAATCCATTACTCGTCATCCTGTCATTGCAAGACCTTGTCAATAGTCCCTCCCCAGCCTTCCTGTAGCCCTCTTCAGATACTGGAAGGCCACCCCAAGGTCTCCTGGAAGCCTTCTCTTCTGCAGGCTGCCGAGGCCCAACTCTCTCAGCCTGTCCTCATAGGAGAGCTGCAGCAGACCCCTGGCCTCACTCCAACAGTTTAATGTCCTTTTTGTGTTGAGGGCTCCAGAACTGCACACAGAAGAGTAACCTCTGTACAGAAGCATAAACTTCTTTTTGAGGCTCCTGGGTAGGATGCCTCCAGGGGTAAAGCACTATCGAGGAAGGAAATTGGCAGGCTCGGTAGCAGCAGCAAACAGCAAATCTGTTTTCTTGGGGAATCCAAGGTTTACCAGAGCAATGCAGATACTTCTCAATATACATCTGTGCAGTGTGAGCCATCACCAAAGGCACTGCAGTATCTGTCCAGGGAGTCTGCTTTAGTGTTTGCATAAAAGGCTGATGGTGGCCCTGCAAAGGGAAGTGTTACTGCCATTTGCCCTTCCTAGTTATAGAACCTTATTATCAGCCTTAGAAGAACTTCACAGGCTATCACAGAATCGCAGGTTGCTCGGGGTTGGAAGGGACCTCCAGAGATCATCAAGCCCAACATCCCTGCCAAAGCAGGAGCACTTATGGCAGGTTCTACAGGAATGCATCCAGCTGGGTTTTGAAATTCACAGAATCACACAATGTCAGGAGCTGGAAGGGACGTCAAAAGCTCATACAGTCCAGCCCCCCTGCCAGAGCAGGATCACCAAGACAGATCACACAGGAACACATCCAGCCAAGTTTTGAATATCTCCGTCAAGGGAGACTCCACAACCCCCCCGGGCAGCCTGTTCCAGTGTTCAGTCACCCTCACAGGGAAAAAAAGTCATCCTCATGTATACATGAACTCTCCTCCTCCATTTAGAAGATTCAAAGTTGTACCTCCCCTAAATCTATGGGCTTCTAGCTCTGTCATAAGGAGCAATTAGTACTTCCTATATATGGGCTTTTGTGTTTGTTCCAGCAGCTGGTCAGGAACTGAGTAATGACACATTTTCAGCTCTACCTCACCAGAAAAGTGCTCCACTGCCTTTTTGGAGCAACAGTGTTATCATGTTTTATGCAAACTTGTCAGCACAGCTCAGCCCTGTTTCATCGTTTCCTCTAGGTTGCAAAAAACAAATGAATAATTAGATGCAATCCCACAGAACCAAAAAAGACAACTGCTCTTTTTTTAAAAACAATTTCCCCCAGTACTTTCCCAGAAATCTCATTTCTTTTAGAAAATATTCATCTTCCCATTATGCATACCTTCATTTCATGGTTACATTGATAGCTTCTAAAATCTGAGAATCACAGAATCACA
>VWYK01007238.1:3527-24104 GCA_013399775.1 Semnornis frantzii | reverse complement strand
GGGGGAGGGAGAGAAACTTTTCACTTCTGACTTCATAATGAAGACTGTGATACCATAGCTGATTTATAATTTCTCAGGTCTATTGCTGGTTAGAAATCCCATCAAATCCCTTGCTGGAATCATCTGTTTGAAGCTAGAATTCCTAGGTGTAATGTACTTCCTGTTCCAGTAGAAACCTTTGCGTGGGGTTTGACCTGGGAGAGGTTTTTAAATAATTCAAGTGGGAGCTAAATGTGTCTGGCAGGAAATCCCAAGGCAGGCAGGAGTCTCTAATGATGAGGAATTAGTGGCTGGCACCGCACACAGGTTAGCTCCACTGCATCGTTTGTACGTCTTAGAGCCATGGCAAAGCACAGAGCACTATGAAATTTGTGATGTGGGGAGGGGAAGCAACCAAACCTTGGATTTACCTTCACTAACCAGATGTTATCTGTTAGGTACCTTACTTGTTCTCAAAGCGCTTTAGTAGCACTGGTTAAGTTTGGACTTTCTTTGTGACTCCTTCCAGTGTGCCTCAATCAGTTAAGCATTTGCTGAGGGGTCAGAAGTACCTGCAAACCTAAGTGCCTCTTTGTGTCCTGTCCTCCTATGATATTTTCAGTGGCCTTACGTGATCCCAGCAGAGGCCTTGTGTAGCTGACACCCTGAAGATGAATGTTTGTTTTTTTTTTCTGGAACAAAAAAAAGAAAAATAAAAGAAAACAGGAAAACAAAAAACCAACACACAGATGTGCTTCAGCTGATGAGGTTCTGTCTGAGACTTTCCAGTTGGGTCTAGCAATCCTAAGTGTACTTGAGCCAAATAATGTTGCACAGCACACTCTGGAGTGCTGCTTGTGACTAAAAATATTTTTACCAAGACTTCCATTGATTATTTTTTTTTTTATATTTTAGAAGGGGTTGTTACCATTGCCATGTAATTAAAAAAAAAAAATCAAAAAGTACTTCTTGCCTAGAAATCCTCTGCTGCAACAGGAGAGCAAGCTGGTGAGCTTGTGTTTTAAATACTGCTGCTCCCATGTTCCACTCAGGCTGTAGTGTTCACCTTGCCACTTTCCCCCACGGAACCAACCAGTTCCTGTGGATCCTGATGCTGGCCAAGACCTCCTGAAATGAGTTTTTCTGACCATAACCAAATGGGTGGCAAAGCAGCGTGACAGAACAACCTCACTGCTTGGAGCAGTGGCCCTGCTAGGCCTTAGGAAAGCTACCTGTCTTCTGAACTTAGCCTATTACTTACTGTGATTGTAAGTTGCATTAACATCTCTGTACCTCATCCTCCTGTCACTAGAAGGGGCAGAGTGTATTTTTATTTAGTCAGGTGCTTTGAAAGACCTCTGTATTTTTAATATCATCCAATGAGTTGAGTCCTCAGTCTGTAGTTTCTGCAATAAGGCACTGTTTGGGGAGGGAAGAATTCTGGAAAGAGCTTGGGAGAAGTGACAGTGCACCCTCAAAAGATAAACATGAAGTCTGGGTGCAGCACTGATGTCAGGAGGATTTAGATCAGGAGGTCCTGTCAGCAGCTCCAGGTGGGGCTATTTGGTGTAGGTTTGGCCTGCTTAGTGGACATGGATATGGCTGTATCTGGTGTGATGTGTGCAAGTCTTGTGTGAGCAATTCGAGGAAGATGGTAAACTAGAGACCTCAGGAGAAGCTAAGTGAGGCTATTTAAAGGCTTGGACAAGATGCCTGTCATGGGAGTTCCAGAAGTTCTCCATTTCCCTCTTTGGGAATGGACTGGTTGATTTGCTTGAGCTATAAATGCTACATGAGCAGAAAACAAACCTCTTGTCCAGTAGCCACAAAGTCTAGGGTTGGAAAGCAGGAACTGAACAAATCCATGCCCTTGTTAGTCACCAGGAGGAGTAGCAGGTTTGGGTTGTTTTGGGTTTGGTTTTTTTTTTATTTGCTGACAGTTGTCTGAAGAAGCCTCTTCTCCAAAAAGAGACTTAACCTCTGCTCTGATTTAAAATAATCACTTTGGAGGGTCTGCAGTTTGTCTTTTGCAGGATGGCAGACTAGATTGCAGAAAAGACTAAAGGCTGGATGATGTGAAGCTTACCAGGAGTTCTGTCTACAAAAGAAAAATGTACTGATGTAAAATATTGATGAATTTTGCCTCAAGGGGGCTGTTAATGTACTACAGAGCCTCGAAACTGTTGGCAGCCCTAAGGATCTAGTGGCAGCCTTAGGGATCTGGTGGCTATCACCAGGGTACTTCTGATGTTAGCTGAAGTGGGAAGAACATTCATCAGGCTTCTCCCCTGAACCAATATAAAAATTTCCCTCTTCTCAATCCTTTCAGATCACTCTCCCTGTGAACCCCAGGGCCTGAAGGACAGCAAGGTGAGCCCCTACTTCTGACAAAGCAGGCCCTGGTAGCAAAGCACTATAAAAATCTCAGGCAGGAATGAATGATTTTAATGAAATGACTGAGTCAAATCACTTGCATTTCCCACTCCCACTTCTTCAGAGAGGGGGTGAGGCAACTAACTCTTGATGTAACTGTTTACATGGTTCCTATGTTAACATAGTGGCTAAACAAACCCAATCAACCTTGGGCTGTTCCATCTTCAGACTTGACTCTTTGTTAGCTGCCTGAAAAGGAGCACAGTGTGTGTACTGTTGTGTTTCTCATGAGATTTTTCCTTTTTTAATTATTCTAAATATTCTTTCTTTATAGTGGGGTATAACTTTGGTACAAGAGCTGAAGGGCTGATGCCTTGAACAGACTGATTTGTGGTTTGTTTTTATCCCGAAGCAAACAAATGAGTCGCGGGTGGCGAATAAAAGCGAAGCTTGTCCATGTGAAGCAGTCTGTGGTGCAAGGTCAGGATGTGGGAAAGCAGGTAGAAAATCCATTTTTTTTTTTCCCCAAGACTTTCTTAGTTCTCTTTGATGGAATGAGCTCTTAAATTGATCACTGACCATATGGAGATATACCACTGTCTTGTACAGCCTTCCTGTACTGGAAGGTGAAACTGGGGTTGGAGCAACTGTTGCCCGCTGCAGGGTGTCAGAGCCAGTTGAGCGATACCTGAAAACTGTGGCTGTTCATCAGGGCTTTCCAGGTTTTCCTGGGTTTTATATGTTGTATGTGGGAGCATAAGCCATCAGGTTGTGTCAAACTTTAAACTTGCTTCTCCAATATCTGCTCTTTAAAATACCCCCCAGAAGTCAGGTGGGTTCACTGATCTCAAAGTGAGTGGCTTTGAATCTCGCCCGTCACAATTCCTCCAGCTCAGCTTGGCAGTTTCATACTTCAGGACACTTGGCTAATAATAGTACTTCTGATCAGCCCCAGATAGCTGGCTCAAACTCTACCCTACCACATCTGGGAGCAGCTCATTGCTTCCCCACTGAGAACCGTGCACATTCACCCAAGACTTTTCTCTGGTTGTTTCTAAGGCCAATTGCAGAAGGTTTCATTTTCCCATTGCAGAAGGATACCGGAGTTTCCATGCCATAACCCAGCTGATCCCAAGCTGACTTTACAGGTCGTGTCTCTTTGATGGTACCATTAACCTAGCTGGTTTGAATTCCACAGCATTGCAATACAGTGCCATTTTTTTTTTTTGTTTATTTGTTTTATTTTGGTTTGTTTTGCAATTTCTTTGCATCGTACTTGAAAACTGAGTTGAGTTGCAGACTATTTAAAAGCTGCTTTCCTGCGCTTCCAAGTAGCAGCGAGAGCTTACCTGAAGCCTTTATGTAAAGAAAAAAAAGGAAAACAAAAAAAAAAGAAAGAAAACAAAAAAAGNTTTTGTTTTTGTTTTGTTTTTTTCTTCCTTGCTTTACTTTCAAATTGGCAATAAATTATTTCTAAGGGAGGTCCTAGAAGGTAAAAAAGCATCACCTTAATTTTTTTTTTAAATGGTTAAATTGAACGGTTTTAAAACCTCTTTACACCTGCTTGTACATTGCTCTGTACATACTCTCCAAAAGTGTTGCCTTTCAGCTATTAATATTTGCCTTGTGTACAAAAATTTACTGACAATGAATAAAAAAAAAAAAAAAAAAACCAAAAAAAACCACCCAAACATTTACAGCCTCACCTTGGAAATTGTTTTGGCAAAGGCCTCCTGTGCTGCTCAGAATCGGCATTGCAGGCTTTAGATGAGCAAGTGGAAGTTTGCTTTGCTTTCACAAAGCTCTTGGTGTGACAGGACAGCTCCTCGTGTGTGTGTCTGAGCGTAGGTTGGGTTTTCAAACCGCTTCCTTCCTGTTGAAGTAAGTGAGTGATTACACAACAACTGACATAAGGGCGACCAAGGAGGGCAGTGCTGCCCTAAGAGCTTCCCTGCTGGCAGCAGGAGCCGGTTTCAGAGCTGACCTCAGGAACTCCATTCCTGCTGGGGAGCTGACCTAACTGTTAATCCATACAGCAGCTGGAGGAGCTGCCAAGGGAGCAGGGCCCTTTGGAGAACAGGCTGGAAATAGGACAAGAGTGTGCACTGGGCCAGTCCCTGCTGTTTTTTCCTCTAAAGTAGAAAATAAAGGAATGGGCATTAAGTTAGTTCTGGCCAGCTCACCTAATGCACTGCTTGGCTGTGTTCTCCACACCAGCTGAAATGTTTCCAGTGTGAAATGTGAACTGCTAGAAAAAATGATGAAGAATCCAAACAGGTTCTGCAGTTGTGTTTTATTCGTGCCTGATGTGAGGCAGCACTGGATTCCTTCTCTCTGCTTCCCTCCTTTGTGCTTCTGTGCACTCTAAACTGAGGTGCAAGATGTTTGTTCCTGCGTGAGTGGAACTTGCAGCAGCAACAGCTCTGGAGGCTCTGGGATCCTTGCACTCTATTGCTTCTAAGAGAAGCTCCTGCAACATCAGAGCAAGTCCCACTCCAGCCTGTGAAGCACACCGTGGCAGAGTCGGTCCTCAGCCCACGTTGAGAGACAAGCTGCAGATGACTCCGAGGTAAAAGGCATCCAAAGACCCAGCAGAAAGGAGCTGAGCACCGAGCTGGGAGCTGCTGTCCCACCCATGTCTGCAGCTGCCTCTGTGGGGGGAGCCAAGAGTTTTTGATTAATTGCTGAGCACCAGATCTGACAAACCTGAATTTGGGGCAAGCTGTTGTGAGCACAGGTCTGCTTCAGTGCCTGCAGCTTCAAGCAAAGGTAAATATTTAAAGCCTGTGGCCTCCCAAGCACCAGCTGAAAGCAGCGGATTGTGTGTTCAGCCTTCCTCAGGCACTGGAGAAGGAGGCAGGAACATGTTTGTCAGCAGATGCTGGAAGTGAACAAGTCTCATTTCTCTGCCTGGATGGTTTGAAACATGGTGACCTAATAAGATGATGCTGATCAGCTCAGACTGGTGTTTATTAATTCAGGGCTTACAGAGCAGAGGAAACACAAGACCCTGTGCATCCAGCAGCATCAGCAGTGAGTTTATCCCATTCCCTATTCCAAGAACATAGAATAGTTTGAGTTGGGAGGGACCTTAAAGATCATCTAGTTCCAACCCCCCTGCCATGGGCAGGGGCATCCTCCATTAGACCAGGTTTGCTCAAGGCCTCATCCAGCTTGGCCATGTACACCTCCAGGGAGGGGGCATCCATGACCAACCTGGGTAACCTATTCCAGTCTCACCACCCTTACTGTAAGGAATTTCTTGGATCTTGCCTGTATAGAAGATGCTAAGTCCCTCCCCAAGCTTTCTGCCATGGTTGGAACCAGAATGCCTGCTTGATTCCCAGTTGTCTCCTGTCCAGCACCAGGCCAAACCTTGGATGACTTTTAGCTACGCTGCAGCCTCTGCTCTGTGTTCTCTTTCGTGTTGCAGCCTGGAAGGCAGTCAACGTAAGTCAAAGACAGCTCAACCCTTTATCAGGTTCAGAGGGGAAGCAGTAGTGGAAAACAATCCAAAGGGCAGGTATTTGAACATCCACACTGCCCCAGCCAGCCTTCTGTGCTGACTGAGAGCCTGAGTGCCTCTTTCCAAGCTGACCACACACCATGCAGACGATGTTTGTGGGAAGACACCAACCGTGAACGATTTTACCTCCTGCAGCTGCCCACATCAGGCTCTTCCAGCAGTGAGCACTTCCACTCTCAGGAGGTGTGACCACCAGCCCTGATGGGAGCTTCAGCTCTGAGTGTACCCCACGGTCTCAGCCTGGGAGCTGCTCATTGTTTAGCAGCAGCAAAGGCAGTGCCTAGAGGTGAGGCAGATCTTGGTGTGTGTGCCTGGATGTCGTATTTTGCACTTTCTCTATATGAGCTCTGTTCTGTTAAACCAGATCCTAGCAGTGGGAGTAGCTGTGAGCTGATGGCTGTTTCCTGCTGTTGCCTCCTTTTTCCCTGAAGAAAAAAACCAAGCAAGCAAAAAAAAAAAATACAGAGAAAGCATTTTTGAAGAGGGGTTAGTCCTCAGCAGCAACCTCCTTACATCACGTCTGGCAGTGCTAGAATTTGTCTAGAATTAAGGAGAAAACTTCCTCTTTTATTCATGCAGATGACCCAGGCAGATTCTCCTTCCCCTCTCCCACGCCCACTTACAAAACATGAAGAGAAAAGGGGACATGACACAGCCTGTGGCCAGCAAAGTGCCAGACATCAAGTCTGGTTCAGGGTGGGTGCATTCAGCCTGGCACTGGCAGTGTGCAGGGCAATGGTACCAACTCCTCAGGGAATTCCTGCTCCAGGTAAACCTGTGATGGCCTTTACAAAACCACAACCAGCCTGACCTTGGAGTGTCTTGGTTTATCATCTGCAGTGCTCCACAGATGGGGTCAGCCTGCCAGGACTCCCCCAGCTCTGCAGCTGAAGCCACAGCAGCTGCAGTGGTTGGGGACAAATATCACCAAAGGAATTTTTTTTCCCAGCATGTAGCAAATCTTAAATCCTCTTATTTCCAGGGAAGTGCTGCCTTGCCTTGCCTTTGTGACCAAGCAGTTCACAGCCATCTCTCCTATCTCTTGTCTGGAGGTGCCACTGGAAAGACTGCCACACTTGAAAAGGTCAGCAGCAAGTCATGGTGGCTGTTTCCTTGCTGTGCCCAAACGCTGACTGACACCGTTGCAAGATTCCTCCCTTCTAGCACCACAACCCCCAGTTGCCTGAACTGGTAGATTAGATACATGGAGACTATTTAGACATTGAATATTCAGATTAATTGCCCAAAGTAACTTCTCTCTGAAGCTAGCAAAGTAAAGTGTTTTGTTTTTTCCCTCTTCTAGAAGCAGAGATGGAATATGAAAGCTGCTGGCTGACAGCCAGGTGTTTTGCTGGAGCCAGCCTTTCCACTCAGTGTCTCCACATCCCATCTCATTTGCTTGCAGCAAGACAAATGTCTGTGATGATGCCAAAGTAAGGAGAGCAGATCACCAAACCAGAGTCTGGCACTTTTGTTACTGCTGTAGCATTTTGAGGAGGTGGAGGTCAGTGATTGCCAGGGCAAGTGAGGAGCCTGCTGTCCCTCAGCTGAGAGTCACAGCCAGGGACTCACAGACAGCCCTCGAAGAAGCTATCTCTAATCAACAGGGAGGGGAAAAAGCACCTCTAGAGAGCAATTCTCAGTCTGAAATGGTGTCTCAGGTCAGCTAGGTGAGTCAGTCCCCACAAGTGACCAGCCCAGACTTGGTGACGGCACTTTCAGATACCTCCAGTGGAGTGAAACTGCCTCCACCCAGTACCTTTGTGCTAGAAGTCCCTGATAAAAGCAGGAGGTATGGTGTGAGCAGGTTGCTGTGAGCTCCTGGGAGGAGAGCTCTGGACTATCTTCTTGCTGAGGCTTATTTTTAACACAGTGTCCTCCAGTACCCTCTTGGTGGCAGGATTTCACCCATCCCATTGCTGCTCATCCTCGTGGCCCTTCTCTGGACACCTTCCAGCACCTCCACATCCCTCTTGTCCCAGGAGCTCCAGAACTGGATGCAGTACTCCAGGTGGCGTCTCAGCAGTGTGGAGCAGAGGGTCAGGATCACCTCCCTCACCCTGCCGCCCACACTGCTCCCGCTGCAGCCCAGGCTCTGGTTGCTCTCTGGGCTGCCAGTGCACACTGACAGCTCACGTTGAGCTTCTCATCCACCAGCACCCCCAAGTCCCTCTCCTCAGGGCTACTCTCAAACCAGGCACTGCCCAGCCTGGATTGGTGCTTGGGATTGCCTTGACCCACATCTTAGAGTCTTGCAGCTGAACCAATTCTATGATTCTCTGAAACAGCTGAGCTGCTCTGCTTGCTTCAGGCCAAATCATGACAGAGGAGCTGCGAGGTCAAGGGAGAACTGCTGCCATCTGAGCCTGGATTCCAGGAACATTGGAGCACCAAAAATAGCAGCTGTACTTTGGGTCCAGCAGATAACATCCTGCTTTGGGACAAGGCTGCAGGAGGAACCACACTGCCCTAAGGGGAGGTGTGAAATGCAGTCTCCATCAGCACATCAGCCCAGGAATCCCAGGATCATGCTCTTTTTGCTGGGTTATGTCTCTGAAATGCTTGGGCTAATAATGAGGTCATAATGGGGGGGTGGGGGGATAAAAGCAGTGCTGTAGGTGTGCTTGGAACCATGGGCTCAGCTCTGCCTCCATCTGAGCATAAATGTTTGTCAGACCTTCTGAACACAAAAAGCATCACAGGAATGTAAAATATCAGAGCTCTTCTTTGTTTGGGTTTGGATAAAGACACCAAAGCACTCTAGGGTGGGTTGGGGAAATGCTGCTTCTGGCAGGGGAACAGAGAGGACTCACCTCCACAAACCAGCAAGCCCCGCAAGGCCTCCTGCTGCCATGGTTCATAGGGGAAAATGAGTCCTAGTTGCAGGCATGGAGCCTGGCAGCTCCCTGATGGGTGGTGGTGCCGCCATGGTGAGAGCATGGTCATGCTGCCCCATCGCTCACACTGCTTTGTTTCTCTATTTCCCTCCTGTTTTGTTTTGTTTTTTTCAGAATCACACAGAATGGTCTGGGCTGGAAGAGACCTCCAAAGCTCATCCAGACCAACCCCCTCTGCAGTCAGCAGGGACATCCTCAGCTAGATCAGGATGCCCAGAGCCCTGTTGTGCCTCACCTTGAATATCTCCAGGGATGGGTCCACAACCACCTCCCTGAGCAACCTGTTGCAGTGTTCCACTACCCTCATGGTGCAGAACTTGTTCCTAACATCCAATGTAAGTCTGCTCTGCTCTAGTTTGAAGCCATTGCCCCTCCTCCTGTCACTCTAGGCCCTTGTAAACAGTTCCCCAAGCTGTACATAAATTCTCCTCCAGCCTGGACCATGCTCTAATTGCAGTGATCACAAAGTTCCCCTTCACTTGCTGCTGCTTTCACCAGGTCTTTAAAAACTTCTCAGTTAGCACCTTTTAAATTGGCTGTGTTAATAAAACATGCTCCCTCCCATGCATGCATCCTGGATCAGTAACTGCAAGCCTGTTCCAAACACAGCACTGGAGAAAACCAGCCCAGCCCACCCAGTCCCACCAACCCTGTTTGCCCTCTGGATGAAGGGCTGGTTTGGGGCTGGAGTGCTCCTTTCATTGAACTGCTGGAGTGGGTCCTGAGGAGAGCCATGAAGGTATCAGAGGGCTGGAGACAGGTTGGAAGAGCTGGGGCTGTTCAGCCTGGAGAACAGAGGCTCCAGGGAGACCTGACAGTGGCCTTCCAGTACCTGAAGGGGGCCACAAGAAAGCAAGGAAAGGACTTTGTGCAGGAGCTTTGAGCTGGAACAAGGGAGATTTAGACTGGAGGTTAGGAAGAAGTTCTTTACAGTGAGGGTGGTGAGACACCAGAACAGGTCCCCCTGGGAGGTTGTGGATACTGCATACCTGGAGATATTCAAGGCCAGGTTGGATGAGGCCTTGAGCAACCTGGGCCAGTGGGAGTTGTCCCTGCCTGTGGAATAGATGACCTCTAAGGTCCTTTCCAACCCGAATCATGCTATGAAGCCACGACTGTACTAGAAGCAAGCAGCTAGAAGCAGCAGCACAGCACCACTGCAGAGGGGACTGATGTTAGCGCCTCGAGTGCCGCAAATACTCAGGCCTCTAAGGATACTAATGATCCAAGAAAGAACACCCTTGGCAGTCCGGAGTCACGACTATCGCGATACCCGGAGACACCGAGCGGCCGGGGCGGCAATGGCGCAGTGCCGCGGGGATCCAGCAGGGGGAGCAAGCGGGCCGCGCAGCCGGGGCGGTGCCGCGGGGAGTGCGAGGAGTGGGGCGGGACACGGGGGACTAAGCGTGTTGGGCGTGGCCATGGGTGTGACCATGCCGAGGGGGCGGAGCTCGGTTGGTCCCCGCGCGTACAGGGGGACCCCACGGAGGACGGTTTGGGGATTTTGGTCCCCACCCTGGCAGCCTTCTTGCAGGATTCCACACGGGACCTGCGGCTGTGCCAGGGGCCGGTGGGGCCGAGGCGGGGCCAGTGGGCACCTGTTGCTTCGGTTTGGTGGCCGCTGGGCACCGGCGGTCCTTAAATTGCTGATGCTTTGGGTGCTGGCTGCTGGGTGTCCAGAATGGATCCAGAAGCGGTCGGTGTGAGGAGTGGAGGAGGATGCAGGCAGCAGCAGTTCTCCTAACACAGCCTTTTGTCCGTCCCCTGACTCATGGAACTGGGCATGGTTCAGGGCCCCAGCCCTGCCCATGGCTGCAGGGCCCCAGGAACCAGTGCCCTGACCCTCTGCCCATTTTCTTTGCACAAGCTGCAGAGGCACAGGTCTGACATTACAGCAAATACAGCACACAGACTGGGCAGTCACACAGGCAGCACCCAACCTTTTTTCTCCTCTTTGTTCTCAGCTATGCTGCCGGCACTCACCGTAGGGCCCTGCTGCTGCCCAGCTCTCTAAAGGACACTGCTGGCCACCTCACTGCCTGGCATGGATGGTTCTGGTGGCACAGAAGACCTGAAAAAGCCTGGGCCTGCAACACATGTGGCACCACCTCCAGCCAGCTGCATCCCAGTAAAGTCACCCCCAGATGTGCAAAAACCAATGCTCACAAATGTTAATAGCACATCTTCATCCACAAGAAGGGCCAGAAGGAGGGACCAGGAAATTCCAGACCTGTCAGCCAGACCTCAGTGCCAGGCAAGGTTATGGAACAGGTCATCCTGAGTGCCAGCACACAGCACCTACAGGATGCCAAGGGATCAGGCCCAGCCAGCATGGGTTTAGGAAGGGCAGCTCCTGCCTGCCCAACCTGATCTCCTTTTATGATCAGGTTACCCTCTTGGTGAATGAGAGGAAGGCTGTGGATGGAGTCTACCTGCACTTCAGCAAAGCCTTTGACACTGTCTGCCACAATGAGCTCCTGGCACAGCTGGCAGCTCCTGGCTGGACAGATTCACTCTGATATGGGTCAAGAACTGGCTGGAGGGCTGGGCCCGGAGAGTGGTGGTGAATGGTACCACATCCAGCTGGCAGCAGTCACCAGTGGTGTGCCCCAGGGATCAGTGCTGGATGTGGTCCTGTTCGATGTCTTTATTGATAATCTGGACCAGGGGATTGAGTCCAGGATCAGTGAGTTTGCAGATGACACCAAGTTAGGAGCAGCTGTGGATCTGTTGGAGGGCAGGAGAGCTCTGCAGAGGGACCTGGACAGGCTGGAGGGGTGGGCAGAGGCCAATGGGATGAGATTGAACAAGGCTAAGTGCAGGGTTCTACACTTTGGCCACAACAACCCCAAGCAGTGTTGCAGGCTGGGGACAGAGTGGCTGAAAGCAGGCAGGCAGAGAGGGACCTGGGGGTGCTGGTAGAGAGTAGCTGAAGATGAGGCAGCAGTGTGCCCAGGTGGGCAGCAGAGCCAATGGCATCCTGGCCTGGATCAGGAGCAGTGTGGCCAGCAGGAGCAGGGAGGTTCTTCTGCCCCTGTGCTCAGCACTTCTCAGGCCACAGCTTGAGTGCTGGGTCCAGTTCTGGGCCCCTCCATTCAAGAGAGATGTTGAGGTGCTGGAAGGTGTCCAGAGAAGGGCAGCAAGGCTGGGGAGGGGCCTGGAGCACAGCCCTGTGAGGAGAGGCTGAGGGAGCTGGGGGTGTGCAGCCTGCAGGAGAGGAGGCTCAGGGCAGAGCTCATTGCTCTCTGCAGCTACCTGAAGGGAGGTTGTAGCCAGCTGGGGTTGGGCTCTGCTGCCAGGCACCCAGGGACAGAACAAGGCGACACAGCCTCCAGCTGTGCCAGGGCAGGTCTGGGCTGGATGTGAGGAGGAAGTTGTTGCCAGAGAGAGTGATTGGCATTGGAATGGGCTGCCCAGGGAGGTGGTGGAGTCACCACCCCTGGAGGTGTTGAAGCAAAGCCTGGATGGGGCACTTAGTGCCATGGTCTGGTTGCTTGGCTGGGGGTGGGTGCTAGGTTGGGCTGGGTGAGCTTGGAGCTCTCTTCCAACCTGGCTGAATCTGTGATTCTAAGCTGTAGCATCACCTGTTCCTGAGGCTTGCTGGAGGCAAGGCTGTCCAGGAGCAGTGTTACCATCAGCATGCTCTGGGCAGATTTCTGGCCACCCTTGTCCCCAGGAAGCTCATACCTGGCTGGATGTGCCTGTCCCATGGTGGGCCCTCCAAGCAGGTACCTGGCCCCTGCCTGGTGAGCTTTGCCTGGGAACCAGCACTTCCCACTCAAGGCTTGGTTACAACATCAGTGGTGTGCATCAGCCTCATTTTTTAACTTCCTTGCAGGGTGAATTTCACAACCCCTGCCTGAGTTTGTGTTTCAGCTGTTGCTGTAGATACTGTAGCTTCTGTCTGTGGCTGTTTTCTTGTTTTTCTCATATTTCTACAGTCTCACAGACATGAAAACTGAAGGGGCACATAAGTTCAGGGTTTCCAAAGGAAACTGTGGTCTGAGACATGCAAAGAAATGTCAGTGGTAGAGAGTTACACTTGTGGTTAGTAACTGCTTATTTGTTTTGCTAAGCAGAAGCAGGTGTTAGGGTGCCTCAGGAGAGAGGCCGAAAGGTTGCTGCTCACGCCAGTTGGTGGTTGAAACCCTTCTTGCCTGTTGGTGGTGGAGTCACCATCCATGGAGGTGTTAAAAAACATGCCCCCCTGGCACTCTGGGAGATGGTTTAGTGGCCATGCTGGTGTTGAGTTGATGTCTGGACTTGATGACCTTAGAGGTCTTTTCCAACCTTAATGATTCTGCAGTTGTAAGCACAAGCAGAGTGCGGAGGAGACAGAGAATGGTTTTGCTTTAAGGATGAAACTCTTCCAGCTCTCTTCCTCTGTTTTCATTTCATGTGTCACATCTTGAAGACAACAGAGTGCACAAAAATGATAACAAAACAGTGGCAGGAACCCAAAGGTGTTCACCAAAAAAAAAAACACCCAGCAGGTGTTCAAGGAGAGCCCCAAGTGGCTGTTGAAGTGCCTGGGAATGCTGCAAGGCCTAAAGCAGAGGGCATTCAGAGAGGCTCCTGTGCTGCAGGAGTTAACTTTCCATCACTTACTATGGGCTATTTTAGAACTGCCTGTCTGACAAGGAACTACCAGTGCACTAAAAATTCTTCACTGAAAAGCTCATGTTTGTATCATCTCTTGGCTGACACTGGTTGCTAATGTGATCCTACACTATTTGGGCTCTGCTGATGCCACGTGTGTCCAGGAATGTTTGTCTTCATCACTCTTGAACACTTCATTTCCAGCCCAGGTCTGGAGTGTGCTGTGTCCCACGCAGCTGCAGGCAGCTTCTGCTGTTTGATTCTCTGTGTTGCTTCTGCCTCATGCAGAAGTAAAAGGCTGATTGTGGCTGGGAGGGGCATGACTGAACCAGCAGGCTGTGAGCACACAGTCTGTGCTGTGCCCAAGTCCCCATGCACCAGGAGGTGTCCATGGCATGGCATGCAAGGAGAGCAGTCCATCACAGCATGCACTGGGCAGGAAGGAACCCTTGGAGGTCAATTTTTGGGAGGTGTCCCTGCCTATGGTGGGGGGGTTGGAACTGTCTGCAACTACTCAAAAGGAGGTAATAGCCAGGTGGGGTTGGGCTCTGCTGCCAGGCAACCAGCAACAGAAGGAGGGGACACAGCCTCAAGTTGTGCCAGGGGAGGTCTAGGCTGGATGTGAGGAGGAAGCTGTTGGCAGAGAGAGTGATTGGCATTGGAATGGGCTGCCCAGGGAGGTGATGGAGTCGCCGTCCCTGGAGGTGTTGAAGCAAAGCCTGGATGGGGCACTTAGTGCCATGGGCTGGTTGCTTGGCTAGGGCTGGGTGCTAGGTTGGGCTGGGTGAGCTTGGAGCTCTCTCCCAACCTGGTTGATTCTATGATTCTAGATGATCTTTGAGGTCACTTCCAACCTAAACCATTCTGGGATTCCATGATTCTATGTTCGACCCCTTTGCAGGCAGCAGGGACCTTTCCAACTAGATGAGGTTACTCAGGACCCCATCAACCTTACCTTGAATGCTCCCAGGGGTGGAGTCTCCACCACCTCTATGGGCATCCTGGTGCAGTATTTTACCACCCTTATTGTGAAGCCAAGCCTGGTTGCCTCTAAGGGTTTGCATGGAGATCAAGAGCAGGTGCTTGAACTTTAATCCAGGTTATTTACATAGCCTCTTTTCTTTTGTCACCCAGGCTCACAGATTTAATTGGGGCTCTGTGCCAGAGGTTTAATTTCCAGTGTCAGGATGTCATTTTTAATGACTATGACCAGGATTTGGTTGTGTTTCCATTTTCCTTTCCCTCTCCCAGGTAGGACATTTCCTCTCGTGTGCTGCCAAATTGTCTCCCTCACACCAAGGCCCCCGCATCAGGAGGAGAGTTCCCACTGGGCACAATTTTCAGGATTAATTTTTGTGCTCCCTTCCTGGTCTGACACACTGCAAGCAATTAAATTCTCTAACGTGTGTGAATTAACAGCACCCACCAGAGTGCATCTGTACATCTTCTTAATTACTTTTCCAAGCTCAAACTGTGGTTAGTTCCTTATTCAGTGACATAAATACATAACTTGTGTCCAGTTATCACTTTACATCCTGTTAGCTGACCAGTTTTGGTCCTCTCTGCTTTGCTGAAGGTGCTTTTTTCTTTTAAGTAAGGAGAAACCCAGCAGATAAGTCAGGCTGGGAGGTTGGTGCTTAGTCCTTGAAGCCAACCACTGAGGTTAAAATTGTCTCTGCAAAACAGATTGGATAAAGCTCTGGGCAGGCACAATGCCAAGCACAGCTCCAGGCTGGGTGGGGAATGGCTGAGAGCAGCCCTGAGGAACAGGCCCTGGGGGTGTGGGGTGANGAGGCCACCAAGATGGTGAGAGGGCTGCAGCAGCTCTGCTGTGAGGACAGACTGAGAGAGTTGGGGCTCTGCAGCCTGGAGAAGAGAAGGCTTCCAGGAGACCTTAGAGTAGCCTTCCAGGATCTGAAGGGGGCTACAGGAAGGCTGGAGAGGGACTATTGACAAGGTCTGGGAATGGCAGGACAGGGGGCAATGGGTTTGAAGTGGCAGAGGGGAGATTGAAAGTGGATGTGAGGAGGAAGTTGTTTGCAGTGAGGGTGGTGAGACACTGGCACAGGTTGCCCAGGGAGGTTGTGGCTGCTCCCTCCCTGGAGGGGTTCAAGGCCAGGTTGGAGGAGGCTTTGAGTGACCTGTGCTAGTGGGAGGTGTCTCTGCTTATGGCAGGGGTTTGGGACTGGATGATCCTTGAGGTCCCTTCCAATCTTACCATTCTATGATTCTATGAAAGCTCTTGGAGACATGAAGATGCCAATGTAGGTGTGGGAAGGACAGAGGTTGTCTTGGAAAACAAAGACATTTGATGAACAAAAACTCAAAGGTTTAGTATTTAAATATTTAGGTGATCTGTTTGCAGCAGGATTTGCTCTGGGTGCTGTGGAGGGAGCAGATTTTCATCTTCCCTATTCTGAGTGCTCTTGATTGTGGTATTGGAAAAGGCTGTGAAGGGCTCTGACCCCTCACTGGAGGAGGCAGGAGGAGTGCAGCCAGCAAAAGGGAGCAGAACTGGAGAAACTGCCTTTGTGCCTGCAGCCTCCTCTCCAGGTACAGGTTATTTAAGGTCTTTTTCTTCTGGTGGAGCCTGGGGCATTGCATGAGGTACTGAAGTGAGAAAGCCTTGCAAGGCTGCTGGGGGTTCTGTAAGGTGAGGCCATGTCTGGGTGTTGCTGAAGCTGCAGGCTGGGGCTTTGGGGCTGGGATGGTGTGAGGGCAGGGATGAAGCCCCTCACTGGGTTGTGTGTGGCTGGTGTTGGAGCAGAAAAGGCTCTGTTTGGGGAGCAGCAAGGGAATAACTGTAGGGCTGTTGTGCAAGGGCTCACAGGAGGTCAGGGAGCAGACCCCTCTGGGAACCAGGCAGGTCACAGAATACATCAGCTTGGAGGGGACCCTCAAAAGTCACCTTGTCCAACCCTCCCTGCAGAGAGCAGGGACATCTGTAACTTGATTAGGCTGCTCAGGGCCCCATCAAGTTTCACCCTGGCTGTCTCCAGAGATGGGGTCTCCAGTACCTCTCTGGGCAGCCTGTTGCAGTGCTTCACTGCCCTGGTTGTGAAGAACCTCCTCCTCGTGTCCAACATGCAGCCCCTCTCTCCCATGGAGGACTGAGGGGGCCTTTACTGCATGGCCAGCTCACTGGACTCCCTCTGCCCACACTCCACCTGTTCATGTGGAGGAGCAGGAGGGGGAAAAAAATCTTCCCCTTGAGGGTGGCAGAGCACTGGGATAGGCTGCCCAGAGAGGCTGTGGAGCCTGTGTGTCTGGAAGCATTGAGAATGCAGGTGGATGTGATCCTGGGTGATTGACTCAAAGTGATCTTGTTCTAGGAGCGCTGGACTTGATCTCCAGAGGTCCCTTCCAACCCCCAGCACTTAGTGACTGTGTGATTCAGACATAGCAGGCAGCTCTGCACACTGAGAGCACAGGCTTTGGCTTTGGGGTTTTCTGTGCATGGAGGGGTCCCAGCTTCGTGCTGGCTCTCCCTAGCCTGTCTCCTGGGACCAGCTGGCAGGAGCCCATGGCAGGGTGTGGGAAACCTGTGGCTCCTGATAGCAGGGCAGGGCTGTGCGTGGCTGGCACTGATAAACCTTCCTTGCTGCAGCCTGGGGCCTGAGGGGGAATGTGAGGAGACTGGTTGAGGGGTTGCTGGCTGGTTTCTGGTAGGGTGTGGGTGAGCTTAGAGTTTGCACCCTAGGCCTGAGGCTGCAGCAGGAGAAGGGCAAGGGAGTGAGTTCAGGGTGGGCAGGGAGCCCTGCAGTGTGGGGGAAGGAGCTGGCTTTTGGAGAAGCCCTTTAAGATCATCATGTCCAGCCCTTTCTGGGGGTTCAGCTCCAAGCAGGGCACAGGCTGTTCCTCCACACATGTGTTCCTGTTTCCAGTTTCTCGTTGTGCATGTTGCAATGTTTGGCAAAGGGTGGCTTGTCCCCCAAGCACTGCTTTTGGAGGAGCAGCAGAGCACATCCTGTTCTGCATCCAGAGGAGCACATCCTGTCCTGTGGGGAGGCTGCCCCCCGGTACCAGGATGCAGAGGACACCCTGTCCTTCTCACCTCCTCTTCTCTGTGCAACTCAGAACCTGTTTTCACACCTGGAGAATACAGTGTAGGAGTATCAAGGTGCAGTGACTGCTGTGCCAGCTGCCGCCTGTGGATGCTGCGTCTTGACTAGAGGTGGCCATGTGTGTGGAGGTATCCTCAAGCCACTGCTGGGCTCCAGCTGCTGGCTCCAGCTGGCACACACTGCCACAGTGTGGGCACCACCACCAGAGAGATGCAGACCTGCAGGGGGAAGGGTTTGGGTAACTTTGGTGCTGTGCCTGGGAGTGGGTAGAAGTCTCGAGTGGCTCATTTGTCTGTGTGGCAGCGTCAGAGGCAGACCTTGTCCCATGTCTTCCTGTCTGCCAGGTGAGTTGTGCACCCATCACTGGGTTATTTGGTCTTTGATCTGCTGTAGGAAACCTTCCTCCCATCACAGATGGTGTGGAGATGGATCAGGGACTGTGTGTAAGGGCTGCTGAGCTGGGGATTAGGACACTGAGGGGAGCTGACCCACAGTAGGGCCAGGAGAGTGCTCAGCAAGGTGTTATGAGGGTGCTGAGCAGGGGCCAAGTTAGGATACTTGGCATAGGCAGAAGCATGAGCAGCAGTGGGAGTGGAAAGCCCCCCTGGCAATGCTGGTGCTGGCTGCCTTGNGGAGCAGCCACAACCTCCCTGGGCAACCTGTGCCAGTGTCTCACCACCCTCACTGCAAACAACTTCCTCCTCACATCCACTTTCAATCTCCCCTCTGACACTTCAAACCCATTGCCCCCTGTCCTGTCATTCCCAGACCTTGTCAATAGTCCCTCCCCAGCCTTCCTGCAGCCCCCTTCAGATACTGGGAGGCTACTCTAAGGTCTCCTGGAAGCCTTCTCTTCTCCAGGCTGCAGAGCCCCAACTCTCTCAGTCTGTCCTCACAGCAGAGCTGCTGCAGCCCTCTGAGCATCTTTGTGGCCTCCTCTGCACTGGCTCCAACAGTTCCATGTCCTTCCTGTGCTGGGGGCTCCAGAACACAGGACTCCAGGTGGGAGATGCATGTCTCCTGCCATCCTCGAGCCCCAGGTCTAACTTCCCAAGCAGCCTTCTCTCTCCACTGTTGGTTCTGGGTCCTTGTCTCATTTTGCAACATCTGAGGAAAAACAAACTCATAACCCCAGCCACGTTGACAGCAAAATGCAAACCCCTTGATGTGCTTGAAGTGCTCAAAGTGCCTAATGTTGGTGACTTTCCATAGCACAAGCTGGTGGAGATCAAAGTGAATTAGTGGAGCAGGGCAGTGGGTACCAGCAGTGCTGGGAGACAGGTCCCTGCAGCAGGAGCAGAGGTTGGTGCTCAGGCTCTTTGGGGCTGGTTTGGGCCATTTCTCTGCCAGGCCAGCTGCAGCAAGCAGCCAGCAGCAGCTCAAGTAGCAAAAGAGGTTCATGACATTAATGAAAGCTCTGACAAAAAGGAAGTGAGGAAAACTATTGTCTGCTCAGCCTTGTTCTCATAACGCCTGCCTGTAATAAGTCTTTTGGTGATGCTTGTGGCTTCTGTGACAAAGCAGTGATTTAGGGGGCTGTCTTTACAGAGGCAGAGCCTGCTCTCACAGGCCAAAGGGCTGGTGAGTAATATTTTACCACAAATTGTTGTAACTGGAGCTTGACAACTGCAGTAGGAAGGAGGGTGGGGGATTGGGTTTGATTTATTGGGTGAGTTAACTGCAGTTTGCAAGAGTGAGCTTCGTGCTAGCACAGCCACCAGTGTGCAAATCCTGCAAGGAAAAGTCCGTGGGAATGAAGCCAGGGAGGGGGAAACTCCCTGTGTTTTGCTGCAGGGATGCCCTGTGAGGTCACCTGGAGGCTGCAAAGCAGCTTCTCCAACTGATGGCTGCTTGGCATACTCAGGAGCCTTTACCATACATGGCTGATGCAGTATCCTGGTGGAAACCAGGCCCACAGAATGGGTACACCTGGAAGGGACCTTAAAGATCATCCAGTTCCAAACCCCATTCCATGGGCAGGGACACCTCCCACCAGCCCAAACTGCTCAAAGCCTCATCCAGCTTGGACACTTCCCAGAAGGGGACATCCACAACTTCTCTGGGCAACCTGTTCCAGTGCCTCAGCACCCTCAGAGTGAAGAACTTCTTCCTCATGTCCAATCTAACTCTCCCCTGCTCTAGTTTCAGGCCCTTGTCCTATAACCACATCCCCTTATGGATTGTCCCTCTCCAGCTCTTCTGTAGCCCCTTCAGGTACTGGAAGGTCAGGACCTTCCAGGACCACAAAAGAACTGCTCTGGGCCGCAGTGCCTTCTCTCTCTGCCTTCCCAGCCAGCCAGGAGTTGATGTTTTCCCAAAGCCAACCTGTGAAGCATCTCAAAGATGAGCTCTGGAGAGGGTGGGAGGAAGGCTGCTGCTGGGGCTTGCATCGTTGTCAGAATTCAGGTCATGTTTACTACGGGCAGCTGGAAAATGATGATCTCAGATGTTAACAAGTAACATCTGAAGGGAAGCATTAAAACACTCTGAGTTGTTTTGTAAGCACCTACTTGATTTCTCCCCAGCCCAGTTTAGCTATTTTTAAAGATCCATTTGTCCCCTTAAGTACCTGCTGTCAGCTTATCTAACAGGAGTGAAAAAGAACAGGAGGTTGCCCTTCCTTTTAGTTTCGAATGGAAAAATGGGGGTGGGGGGTGTTACACCCCCAAAACAACAACCAGACCCGCCGGAGAGCTTCCTTTACTGCTGCAGAAGGGACAGATACCTAGGGGCTGAGAGCTTTTTGTCCTCCTGCGAGCCGACCTTGTGTCATTTCCTTTATTTACATTGCGCTGGCACTGCCTCCATTGACCACAGGAGTTTACACAACTGCTTTGGGGAGGAATGGCAAAGCTCGCAGGAGTGAGTCCTACCCCGGGCTGGCCTTTTAGTTACTGGCAGAAAGCAGGCAAGACAGTGCTACCGAAGAAAAGTCAATATTTTAATCCCATTTTCTTCTGGCCTTAATGCCTTTGGAGCAGGGTAACAGGAGGTCACAGGCAATTAATTTAAACCAGGTGGGAAAAACCACTCAAAATTCTTCCTGTGCGGGAAGACATCTGATAGTTGTTCCACTTTATGGACTGCTTATTTACGTGAGCTGTGTGCAGCCTTGCTGAGGCTTTCATCTGGGGCGGGG